>APFE030991030.1:0-18011 GCA_000404065.3 Pinus taeda
GTAGGGATTCCCGGGTTTAAGGAATTTCCACATGGTATCAGAGCTGTAGGTGAAACAAGAGAATAGTGTCGGAAGAGCCCAACACTGAAGGAGGAATGGAGTTCGAAATTTCTGCAAAGGAAACAATTTGAATCCCTAGAGGTTTTACGCAGTTAGGCCAGGAGGGCAAGATTTTCGTGGTAAATCTCTCTCTGAGTAAGTCGACAGAGGTAGGATTTCCAGATTGATTTTTTTTTGTCACAGAGGGAGCACCGCAACAAAAGCTTTAGCGAAGATGAGTTTCTGGCATGACGCATTTTTTACAGGTAGTTTCCAAGCAGAAAGATGTCTGAAGGAAGAAGAGGAACTTGAGGGAATTTCTTCCTTAGATAATTCCTAGACAGGGAATTCACTTTGTCTATTGTTGAGCAACAAAAAAAAGGAGAAGATCTATTAACTCCAGCAGGGAGTGTGTAGGCTAGCCTAGTGCTACGCAATAGAGGGAGGAGGTGGTTTGAAATTTTGTTGGCAGAGATGGCAAAGATCGAGGAGGAGGAGTTTTCCATGACATTTGAGATACCTCTAAGAGGGAGGTGCGTTGATTTGGAGATGTAGTTTGAAAGAAATACAGATGGGCATGATCCTTGAGGAGTCCATCTCTTAGAACAATACATTGCTACGAGAGCCCATATCAGAAGCAGCAGGATGGACTGAGTGTCAGATAGTGCAAAGGAGTGTTGGAGCGACATATGCAATGACTAGAATTCCAAGTCTGAGCAGTGTAGTGCAGATTTGCAATAGTGTAGGGAGGCAAAGTGCTGTAGCAACAACAACACAGTGGTTTCAGAGGGATAACGTGAGAGTAGCAGCAACTGGATCTTCAACATTGAGATGCATCATACTGAACACCAGTTTATTAATTTGGGATGTTTTTCCATTGTTGATGCAGTAGCAGCAGTAGTTGGAGAAGTTTGCAGTGCAGGGGTAGTTGGCTGTGGTAGTGCCAACAACAACACAACTACATAAATTCAGAGGGAGCTGTAGTATGGATGTAGTATTGACAGTGGAAGTGTGAGTAGCAGTATAGTTGCAACAGAAATGCAATAGTTGGTGGACAACATGTTAGACATCAACAATGCAGAGGACGATTTTATGAAGTCAATGTGATGCTTCAGTGGTTTGCATTGGTAGAGCACAGTCCTCGCTAAGAGGGAGTGTTGATTTCTGGTAGCATCAAATGTTCTCTAAGTCTCAAATTTTATGGGAGGCTTAGGTACATGTATTCCAAAGAAAATAGAAAGCGTTTTGGAAAATTCCACTTGGAAACAATTTTATTAAAATAATTGATTATTTTTAATGGGACCCTAAGTATAAACTTAGGAAAGTAAAATAAATAATGGGTATTAATATAACTGTGGGTGTGATCCAGGTGGATATTGGTGGCCACTCGACAAGTCCACTTGGACCCCCACCATTGTTTCTTTCAGCTTTTCAGTTTCCTTAATTGTGCACAATTTACTATTTTTAGCAGTTTTTGGGTCCTGAAATTTCGGAGCCATTTTGAGGCCTTAAATGACGTTTTTTTGGGAAAACTGGGAGCAACATGGGACCACGGACCCATGTTTCTCTTCCCAAAGTTGCAGTTCTCGAATAGTCTTTCTAATGAGATACAGTGCACGTAAAATGGAGTTCATATGCCAAAGTTACGACCTCAGGAAGTTGATATACCAATTTACCCAAACAGGGTCCACAGTTTGGCGTTTCATCTTCTATGGTTAGGTTTTTGGATGTTTAGAGTTTTCCATTGTTTCTCAACAATAAAAGGCCTTCGAGCCTCATTGTAACATAGTTTAGAGGCATGTAGCTGCCACATCTCTTCTCAGAGATAAGCTACCATCGCCCTAGCTAGTTTATTTCCGTTTCTGTTTGTAAGCATATTTCAATATTTTACATTAATGAAATGAAGTATTATTTCCGCTGTATCTCTGTTTTCATGGTTATCTCTGTAATTTGTTGCGTTCCTATTTAAATTCAGATTAGTGGTATCATAGCAGTTTTCTTTTTCTCTGTTTTTTTTGCATGTCTCCAACGAGGTCGGGATATAAGGAGTTAGGGCTTGAACTGGTTGAACCTTTGCAAGAACAACCTCGTAAATCCTGATGGCCTCCCATGGCGGATGAAAAGAAAGACAAGGGGGCAGGAGATCCTATCAAAATCTTGATCGAAGAAGCCCTCGAGTGATAAAGGAACGCGATGATGGACAACTTTGCCCATATCCTTCAGCAGCCAACCAAGGGCGACGCATCATCTTCCAACAGCTACTCTAGAAATGCCACACTGTTTAAGGTACAAGTTAATTTTGAAACCCCCATATTCAAGGGTCAAATAGACACAAATGCCGTCGATAAATGGTTAAATCTGCTAGAGGGTTGTTTTTCTGTTCATTATTTTTCCAGTCGAGAAAAGATTATTTTCGCTCTTCTCAAAGCAGCCCCCCACGTCAAGGACTAGTGGGAAACCTACTATGAGCAGAAGGATGAAAGTACAAGCTCACTATTTTCAGCCGCACTCACTTGGAATTCATTCCAAGATGCCATCAAGGAGCAGTACTACCCTGCTGGAAGCTATGAGGATTAATACATAAAGTGGACCACGCTGCGGTAGGGAAGGGACCAAGATGTGCCGGAGTTTACCAATATTTTCCATACCCTTCACACATAGTTGGGTATTAGGGATTCAAAGTAGCATTTGATACTCAAATACTGCAGTTGCCTGCACAAGTACATCCAGGAGAAATAGAATTCTTGAACGTCTCCTCGCTCGGCACGACATACCGATATGCCATTAAAGTCAAGCAAAAGTTTAAACAGAAGAAGCGAGAATTTGGATCTGTGAATCTGAAGCAAGGGAAAGGTGCCCCCAAACCACAGAACAAAGGACAAAGCCAAGGCGGGGCGACCCAAGACAACCCGCCAAAGCTGCAAGCAAAGAACAATGCCTCGAAGCTGAAAAAGGACACAGGAAAGTGGTGTGAGTTCCATAAGAGCTCCACTCACAACACAAGTGAGTGTCGGGCCAAGCAGTCACTGGTGGCTGAGCTAAAGGTTCAGAATCAGATGCATGTTTTGACTCTGAGTCAAAACCTGACAAGGGGAATGACAAAGGGAAGCAGATTATCGATGTGGAGCCCAATGCCACGGTTGCCACCATGAAGATCCAGAAGGAGGAACTCGAAGATATAGAGGAGGAGGAGCGTCTCTTCCAGTCCCAGATGTGGGTAAAGGGATCCCCGCTACAGTTCATTGTCGACAACGGGAGCCAAAAGAACCTCATTTCGGCAGAGGTCGCGAAGCGGCTGGGCTTACCAACCACAACACATGCACAACCGTACACCATCGGGTGGCTTCACCAAGGATGGGATCTTCGCGTGAGCCAGCAGTGTCGTCTTCCATACAACATCAAGCCCTTCACAGATGAGGTATTATGTGACATTGCTCCCCTTGAACTTTGTGATGTATTATTAGGACAACCATACTTGTGGAAGTGACATACTGTGTATTAATCAAGGCCCCGTGCTATTATTATTACTTTGGGAAATAAGTTGTATAGGATACCGGAGGTAGCACCACCTACCGCCATCTCTTTGGTTACTGCAAAACAATGCAGTAAGCTCATTTAAAAAACTAGGAAATTTGTTTTCCTGATGATACACCCTCAAGGAAAGAAGAAGACGGTGGCCACGAAATCTAGACAGGGCCCATCCGCACGACAACTACAGATGGACAAGGCCATTGAGGAGTACGAGGACATCTGCACCTCCTTTGCAGGGGTTCCTATACAATGTCAAGTCAAGCACTCCATCGATCTGACCCTAGGTGTGCCGCTGCCCAATGGACCAATCTATCGGCGCTCCATTCTGGAGAACAATGAAATCAAGAGGTAGATTCAGGAGCTGCTGCAAAAAGGTCACATCCGTCTGAGTTCATCACCTTGTGGGAGCCCAATCATGTTGGTATAGAAGAAGGATGGGACTTGGAAACTCTGTATTGACTATTGGGTGCTGAACAAGATCACTGTCCATAATAGGTACCCGATCCCACGGATTGATGACCTCCTGGACCAACTAAAGGGGGAAAAATATTTCAACAAGATCGATTTGAAGTCAGGATATCACTAGTTACCAATCGAACCCTTCGATGTGTGGAAGATTACCTTCAAAGCCAAGGAGGGCCTTTTAGAGTGGTTAGTTATGCCTTTCAGATTGATGAATGCTCCTGCAACCTTCATGAAGCTAATGGATGCCATCTTGCGGCCATTCACCAACTCATTTGTAGTGGTATACTTGGATGACATCCTGATCTTCAGCCAGAGTTGGGAAGAGCACCTCCACCACATCTGACAGGTTCTCCAAGCACTGTGACAACACAAGTTATGTGCCAATTTGGAGAAATGCACTTTTGGCATGACCCAAGTTCAGTATCTGGGATACATTATTGATGAACAGGGGTACATGTGGATCCAGCCAAGATCCAAGTCATTCGGGATTGGCCATCCCTAACCACTCTGATAGAGCTCCGCAGCTTTCTAGGTATTGCCAACTTCTACCGCAAGTTCGTGTTGGGATTTTCTCATATCACTTGGACCTTGAGTCAAGTCACCGTGGAGCGCAAAGAAAAATTCTTTTGGTCTGAATCTCAACAGAAGGCATTCACAGAGTTGAAAGATCGCCTCTGCTCGACATCAGTGCTCGCATTACCAGACTTGCAACAACCATTTGAGGTCGAGATAGATGCCTCTGACTATGCTATTGGGGTAGTCTTTACTTAACACAGGTATCCAGTGGCATATCATAGTGAGACACTTTCATACACAGTCCGGAAGTATGCCACTTATGACAAAGAGATGTATTCCATTGTGTAGGCATGTCGACAATGGAAGCATTACATTTTGGGGAAGGAAATGGTCATCCACATAGACCACCGACCCCTACAGTTCATACAAACCCAAGGGAAATTGCAGAATAATCGCCATCAGAAGTGGTCCACATAGCTGCAACAGTTCCATTTGAATATCAAGTATAAGAAGGGCAACACCAATAATGTTGTAGATTACCTCAGTCAACCACCGATCATGGCATTAACTACCGTGCTCAACTCTTGTGGGCACGAGACTTCTGAATGGCCACTTCTCTACAAAAGCGACCCAGAATACAACCACACATACTAGACACTCTTGGAGGGTCAACATGTTCCAGATTTTCACCTCCAGGATGCCCTGTTATGCCACCTGGGTCACCTTTGTGTTCCTTCAAGCGAGCGTGCCAATATGATTTGGGAAGCACACTACAGTCGGGCTACTGGGCATTTCAGAGTCGAGAAAACAGTGGCAGTACTGCAAAAGTATTTCTATTGGCAGAATCTTTGATAAGATGTCGGGAAGTACATCAGATCATGCACTGCCTGCGCCATTGCCAAACTGACCATCAAGAAGCAAGGCCTCTACATCCCGATGCCTACCCCTAGTCGACCTTGGGAATCCATCTCCATGGATTACATGTCAGGCCTTCCTTCCACTTAGCATGGAAACGACTGTGTTTTTGTGGTCATCGATAGGTTCTCGAAGATGGCTATTATGGTGGCTTGCAAGAAGAATATCACAGTAGAAGCCACTGCTAAACTCTTCTTTGAACGAGTGTGGGTACACTTTGGGATCCCACAGTCTATCATCTCAGATTGGGACAACATGTTCCTCAATACATTTTGGTCTAGTCTTTGGTTGATGTTGGACATGAAACTCACTAATTCCACAACCTTCCATCCTCAAACTGATGGCCAGACAGAGGTTGTCAACACGATGATCGTACACATTCTGCACATGTCCAATTTAAAGCATCCATGCACATGGGATGAGAGCCTCCCCTATGTTCAACACAGCTACAACTGGGCTCTCTACAGCTTGACTGGCCACAACCCTTTTCAGGTGGGCTTTGGATTCTAGCCACTATGTCCCATTGATGTGGCCATGCCATTTGAAGCTACTCACGTAGATTCGGCTCATGTCCATTCCGAAACAGATAAGGCAAACAACTTCATTGAGTACATCCAACATATTTGCCAACAAGTCCATGACATTATGGAGAAATCAAATGCCAAGTACAAGCAACAACATGATCAACAATGGGTGCCACATAAGTTTCAGGTGGGCGATAAAGTCTGGTTGCATTTGCAAAAGGAACGGCTTACCAGAGCCTATCAGAAACTTAGACCACTTTGTTATGGTCCTTAAACCATTACCAAGGCTGTGGGAGATACTGCATTTGAGCTCAACATTCCCCCATTCCTTGGCCTGCACCTAGTGTTCAATGTGGACTGCCTTCGACCATACTTTCCACCATTACTAGACACATCCAACATTGCAGAACAAATCACACCCATAGAGTTAAATCCATATTGTATGGAACAAGCTGCCACTGATCGGATCATGGACACAAAGATCAAGCACACTCGCCAGCAAAATATCAAACTGTATCGATTTGTCAAAGCAATCCAACTCCTTCACCAGGGTAAGTGGCTCACTAGGGACCAAGTTCAGCAGAAGTTTCCTCATCTCATCGAGGAACTCAACGCAATGGGGACCATTGCTTCCTAAGGGGGTAGGAATGACCTAGGTGGATATTGGTAGCCACCCGCCAAGTCCACTTGGACCCCCACTATTGTTTCTTTCAACTTTTTAGTTTCCTTAATTGTAGCACAGTTTATTATTTTTAGCAGTTTTTCGGATCCTAAACTTCCAGAGCCGTTTTGAGGCCCTAAACGATGTTTTTTGGGAAAACTGGGAGCAACATGGGTCCATCAATGTATGTTGCTCTTCTCACAGTTGCAGTTCTCGGATAGATATTTCTAACGAGATACAATGCACATCAAACAAAGATCGTATGCCAAAGTTACGACCCTGGGAAGTTGATGTACCAATTTATCCAAATGGGGCCCACAATTTGGCGTTTCATCTTCTAGGGTTAGGTTTTTGGATGTTTAGGGTTTCCCATTGTTTCTCAATAATAAATAGGCCTTCGAGCGTCATTGTAACATAGTTGAGAGGCATGTAGCCGCCACATCTCTTCTCAGAGATAAGCTACCATCACCCTAACTGGTTTATTTCCATTTCTGTTTGTAAGAATATTTCAATATTTTACATTAATGAAATGAAGTATTATTTCCGTTGCATCTCTATGTTTATGGTTATCTCTGTAATTTGTTGCGTTCCTGTTTAAATCCAGATCAGGGTGTAACTTCTAGAAGAAGACAAGGATCAAGAAGAAATGATATAAGCCATTTATTAGCTTCTAATCTAGGTCTCTGAATGTCAACGAGAAAATTATTTAAGGAAGCTTGAGGGTCATTTGGGAGATACACAGAGTGAGTTCAGAAGTTCAATTTTCGGAAGAAAAGAATTTGTCGGGAGAATTTCGATAGTGATATTTTGCTTTGAGGGGCAGGGATAGTTTGGTTGGAGAATCTTCTCCTGAGCCAAGGATATGCAAAAGAAAGGCTGAGAGACACTAGAAGGAGGTAGCACAGTACCCTAGAGTGGTTGACACTGAGCCAAAAGGGCTCATGCAGAGGAAACATAGTCCTTTGAGTAGAAGTCTAAAATTTGATTGGGTTTGACGTTTTGAGCCGAGAGGGTTGACGTCAGAGCTCTAGGAGAGAAAATCGATCCAGAGCTGAGGTGACACAATGCCTTAGAGGCTGATGCAATGCCCACGCAAGGGAAACACAGAAATAGCAAGGGACACATTGGTTCAGCTATTAGATCAGCTGGGACTTGCCAGGCAAAGTAAGGTAATCTCACAAATTTCTTCTGCTAGTCATATTTCTCTATAACTAGATTTTCGAAAGGGAATCTAGTGTTTGTATTTAGATTTACTAGGGCATAACAAAAACCCTTAGATCTGCTACATTGGTTTTCCCGCATTGGGTTTTTCCAGGGACATTTGTAAAAAAACAAATGTGTCATTTGTGTGTATCTTTCTCTATTGTTCAGTTTCTTGTTTCGACATATAATTTAATTGGTGTAGGCTGCAATGTATGTATTTTGATGTTTTTCGTAGGAAACTACAAATAACTTGTTCATATAAATCTAACAAGTAGGAGAAATATCATTAGTGTTGCAGTAGGAATTCTCATGTTTAAGGAATTTCACACAAAAGTCACAATTACATGTCATTATGAATACCGAACCTAGTTACACTTTTCAACACTCCCTCTTAACTAGGGAGGTATTCATAATGGTACTTGGTCATTCTCAATTTGAAGAATTTCTCATAAGAAGAATTCATATTTGTAACTCATTTGTATAACATCATATTAACCAACATTGTTATATAGCAAGGCCTTGACTAACAACTCTATCTCTCCACAAGATCAAAGCACAATGATGGTGAGATCAATGATTTATATACATACTCATCATTGTCTCTCTAGAAACATACCCCACTCAGGTTCACTCAGGATATGCTCCAAAAAGGACTATTCTTTTTTTGGACTTCCCAGCCCCACAAAGAATATCGATCCTCCATGACTACTCTTATTGTTGGATGCACTATTTCATCCTTAAAGAGCATCGGATGCCAAATGATTAAACAATCCTCCATTATGTTTTCCCAGTTGAAGAACATAACGACGTGTATATCTCTTCTTTTTCAAACCAGGAGGTTTTATTCCATTAAAGGAATGCACTCATTGTATCACAAAGGAATGTATCTAAGCTCCCTGCTTAGGAATTTTCCAAGTTTCTTCTAAGTAAGAAACTTATTTTCAAGCTCCCTCTTAGCTAGGGACTTATCACAGCTCTTCATGTGGAGATTCTGAAACAACCAACTTCTTGAAGAGCTCCTTCTTTCGATGTCATGAATTTCTTCTTCGTTAAGGAGTCTTCAACTTTGGGAACTTCTATATATGGCACATATCATTCATCACTGTTGTCCATGACTTAGTCATGTCCTCAACTCATTAGAAAGTGATCTATTAGATTTTCCATCTGATTTTCTTCATGTTATTCTTCTTTCATGCCATAATTTCAGAAGGAAATTACATCCTTCTATATGGTCTGCTTGGAAGTCATATACAGATCTTCCCTTTGACAGTCCTACATAAGCCCAACCAGATGTTAGTTAAAAAATAATCACTGAATGCTTCAAATGAAACTTACCTTTGTGATGATCTTTCACCATGACATCTTCTTGTAAGTATCAACATCCTGCATGTAGATTGACGCATCTCCCACAGATATTCAGTGTCAAAGACCTCTATCTTTTTCCAAATTCCATTAGAGTCTTCACATCCTTCTGGGAGATCTCCTAGTCAAATCTTCTTGGATTTCGGATGTTAAATGCCTTCTACCTTTTTTGCATATTATCATGAAATATTCCTATCTTCTCACACACTTCATTCCCAAGAGCTTCCAATCAAATTTCCTCAACCGTAATCAACCATCTCATACTTCATATGAGGACATATTATATTGATTTTATCTAATGTGACTTATGCCTTCTTGCATCCTTTCAGAGGAGGATATCCTTTTACTTACAACCAGACAACATGAAATTATAACATTAAATATAAGCATACATACCTCATTTACCTTTAGGTCATATAAGCTCCTTCCAACAACTTCCTTGATCAAAAATATATTCAACCCCTTGATCTGCTTCATCTCTCATGTTATCATACCATCATCCCATGAACTCCATAAGTTGGAGTTCCTGGTGAAACACTTGCTTCCTCTTTAGTTCGGTGAATCCTCAAATGAGGATTTCATCTCGCATATTCAACAAATATTTCCTTACTAAACAAATTTATGATGAGACTAGTCTTGGATGATTTCTTCCTTTGATCTTTTAATGAGGTCACAAAGAGCTATATCCTTCAAAGTTGATTATTAGATATCCTTCATATTTCCTATGGTGATGTCATGAGCTCTTATTTCTAATGCTTCCATGATTCCACGATGCATCTTATTATAGCCATATCCTATAAGGTTTAGGAGCTATGACAAGAATTTTTTTGAGGGAGACTATCTCAGTTGAGATATCTTATTTCCTTTTTTCTTGGAATTCATTTCTTCAGCTTCCTCCACTTCTTCGACGATATGGGATTCTTTTCTTCTTTTGGTTTTGTCCCGTTAAGAAAATATTTCCTATAAAGTCCATAGTCTTTACTTCCATAGCATTAAATCTCATTTATGCTCTTTTTTATTTTACGAGGACCAGAATTTTCCAAACTTCCTTTCCTTCCAACAAATGTTTGAGTCCTTAACCTTCAACACTTTTTACCTCAACTTGTCTTCTTCTATCTTGCATAGAAATCACAAGTTGTTGAATGAGGTAACTTTCCTTATCCCCATGCCTCGACTCAACCATAAACTAGCTCAGGGTGTCCACTATAAAGAAAATATCTGCCCTGGCATTAACTAGGCACATTAAGGATCTGATCGATTTCCTGTACATAGTGGGATCCACCAAATGTGAATATGAAGCAAAATCATTAATCTCCTCGGATATGTCACCATAAGTGTCGCCATGGACTTGCAGTCCATCATACCGAATCTCTTCAAGATCTCAACTGTGTACTTTCCTTATCCGAGGGAGATTTCGCTCATGCCTTTGCCACACCTCCAATCCCAAGAAACAATGCATCAAACCAAGATCCTTCATCTTGAATTTGAAGCCAACTCCCTCTTGCACTTGACAATGAGCCTCTCTACCCTAGTAAGGAATAGATCGTCAACATACATCGCCATGATCAAAGGATCACCATCAAAAACCTTGTAGTAAAAGGGTAGGATCCGCATCACTCTTAGTGAAGCCCAAACTCATTAAGTATCCAACATCCTAGAATACCATGCGCTGGGTGCCTGCTTGAGTTCGTACGAGGTCTTCTTTAATATGCAAGCATGGGACTCCCTCCCATGTATCACAAAGCCCTGAGGTTGTTCTATGTACACTTCCTCCTCAATCACACCATTTAGGAACACGTCCTTTACATCCATTTGACATAACGTCCAACCCATAACTGAAGCAAGAGAAATAATAGTCCCGATGGGAGTGTACCTGGCGATTGGAGAAAATGTCTCCTCATAAACCTCTTGCTCTTTTTTGGAGAACCCTCTCACCACAAACCTTGTTTTGTACTTCTCAATGCTTCCATTTGCTGCGTGCTTGATGTTATTGTTGATTTTTGGGTAGCTGCGGTAGGTATTCCCCGGTTACACAAGTCTGATAATGAAAGAAAGAAAATTAAATTAAATTTTAAATTTAATTTGCTCAAGTCAGCCCCAAAAGTACAAGTCAACCCAACAAAGGGATGCGCTACTTGGGCACCCTAAATCACTATAAAAGGGCACTTGAACTTCTCATTTTCACACTGACTCATCATTCACATCTCTCACTCTTTCTTTCTCTCTTATACGTGGGAAGAAATTTGAGGAAGAGGCTAAAGTTTCTGAGTCGAATTTCTGAGACAACCATAGTTTGATCAACATTTGATCAATGTTGATCAACACTGAACAAGACTTTCGAAGATTGGGTTTGACTAGTGTTGACTGAATTTCTAAGGTTTGTTTGACTTGAATTGACTGAGCTTCTTTATGCTCTATTTGACTTGTAGTTGACTGAATTTGACTTCAAATGTGTGGGCTGCATTGGTTGACTGTTTGATCGAGTAATTTTGGGTAATTTGATTGAGTTGATTTGTTGTTGCAGAAGGTGGAATTTCAGCCTGTTTGACCAGGTTTGACCAATGTTGTATTTTTTGTCTAGGTTGACCAAGTTTGACTTGTAAATATCAAATTGTGCTTTTACTACCTGAACAATTTCTCCTAGAAAATATTGTTGGGTTTTCTCTCGAGTTTGGGTTTCCTAGGGAAATTTTTTGGTGTCTAATGTGCATGGCCATTCTACTTTGATCTTTACTGTGTTCATTGCATTTACAATTGATTTATCTGAGTGTAATTTCTTAATGATGTTCTGAAGTGTGCTAGAATAATATCATATATCTCACTAGAAGTAATTATCAGTTGCAAAAAATTGTGCTTGTCTAGTTAATACTAGAAAATCAACACTTATAGATCCACTTGGAAGTCACTACTGACTTCCCTTCTGGTCTTAGAATTATTTCCCACACATAATTCTTCATGATGGACCGATACTCCTCCATCATGGCATCCTTCCAAACTTGCTGGCCTATTGCCTTCTCATAACTAGAAGAGTCATAATCAATGATGTGGCTCATCAATACCATATAACATGAAAACCTCTGTGGTCATTTGCTCTCCTCGAAGGTACCACTGGGATCTACATGCCTCTTTTCATCCTACAAAGTGTCACGAATCCATGTTGGCCTCTTCTTGGTCTATACAACATCTCTAGGCAGGTTCATTGGCTCTGCTTGTTGTTTTTCCACAACCTTGGGTCTAAGATAGAATCTTAAATCTCTGACGCTACCAAACAGGAATATAAACAATAGTAAATCACACGTGAACAAATTATAGACATTTTTTTACAATTTTCAACCCAACTTCATCATTTTAATAAACATATAATACAATAGTCTAGGGCTCTTGTACCAGGGATAATGGTCCTCATACATCCACTAATACAAGACACAAAACTAAGGCTTGGTGCCAGTCCTTCAACAACCAATATGCCCATAACACTCTCTCTCAGCTCCTCTCGGCCATACCCTGTACCTACAATGTCCTTCGGCTCTTGATCTACAAAACTGACTTTATCAACGATCCAAGTCCATTTGGCCACTGAACCTCGGCTATCCAATCTTCTCATTAGTTGTGCCTTAGTCTATCAAGGGCACAACACATCAAGACTCCTATCGATTGGTTCATATCTCCACTTGTGAACAACTCTGAATTTTCCCACTGCTTCTCCTCAGCTACTTAAAGACTTCAACCCACTATGGTTTTCCTATGCTACTCTAATGAAGACCAACATAGGGCACGAAGGGATGCCACCTATCACTGCAAGATGTCCATCTCCCATTATGAACAAAGGCTAGGAGGATTTCCCATCATCTGCTCTAGAAGTCCTTCTCCACACACAAGTCTAGGGTTGCTCAACTGCTCCTCTGGTTCGTCAACCCTTGAGCTCAACAACTTCCACTCTACAACCACTTTTGTCCATCAAAGTGTTGCACACCGGGCTCCAACTTGTGCACTTTCACATTGCTCTCCTACATACCATAAACTCCCAATCCACTGTCCACACTTGGTCCACTCTCACGCTGCCCTCCAACAGTCCACGTGTGACCAATATTTGTTGTAGAGACTGCTCCTAGTTAGGGCATCCAACACCTAGGAAACCCTTCCACATGGTTGTTAACAAACTTCCAAATTGTCCTCTCCTAGGACATCATCCACTAGCATCAATTAAACCTTAACAAATGAATACAATACATACCTAGCCTTGTTCATATTTTGCATCACCCTGGTGCAGTCTACTACACACTCAAACCTCACTCGCACTGCCTGCACCAACGCTTCTTGCACTCACATTCCCACACTTGCACATTCCTGCACTTGCATGTTCCTGCACTTGCGCGTTGCTACACTAGTGTGTTCCTGCACTCACGTTATTGCACTAGCGTGTTCCCGCACTCACGTTCTTGTACTTGCATGTTCCTGCACTTGCGTGTTCCTGCACTTGCACGTTCCTGCACTTGCGCGTTCCTGCACTCGCACATTCATACACTCGTGCATTCCTGCACTCAAAGTGCCCGCACTCAAGATGGATTTCTTTATGTGTAGACTATGAAATATGCTTCTTGGATGTGTTAAATGACTCTCCTCCACCTTATATTTATACAAAATACAGGGGCTCCATCAAGTCAAATGTGTGTGCTTGACAACTTGTCACAAGGTCTCTATACACCTAGCCGACCTTGACCAAACCCACACAATAAATTCAAAAATTAATATATCCTCATAGAAAATTGGGATTTAATGATTTTCATTGTTTTGGATTTCTCTCAATGTCCTCTATCGTCTCCATCCATCACATGTCCAAATCGCGTCACCGTTTTTTCCCAACAACTTTGGGTGCAAAACCCTAGGCTTGGGTTTCAAGCCCACAAGGCCACTTGTGGATCTCCTTCCTCCAAATTCTCAATCCCCAAGGCTTGGAGTACCTCCAAGGCTACAAATATCAACACTTCTTGCTCCACTAACTACTGATAGTCTAAAGGATAAACAATGGACAAGAGGGATCTGTATCCATATCCTTCGAAGCCTCCATATATAAAAATATTAACAATGCATTTTCTTGAAAGCCATAATGTCATATCTCGGACCCATTTCATCACCTTCATGTCATCCTTCCCATGTAGACACCACATAATCCAACACAACAACACTTTTATATTGAAACTCCATGTAAGCATGTTATGTTGGCATGCCACTTCAATATCTCACATTAGCATCATCAAACCCAAACAACCAAATCATTAGTGGCATCATTAACCATTTCATATTTTGAGTTACGTTACTATGTATATACATCACATGTCTTTCCCTACTAGCATCCAAAGATGAGTTTTTCATGGAAATGCAATCTAAATAATTTTCCAAATTTGCAGACTTTTAGATCTATCGACTATCAACTGATGATCTCTAGATGTTTGAATATGTCAATTGACAAGAAGATTCCTTGTAACTAAAGGAAAGGAATTATTTACTGCATTTTTGGATTTTTTGGATATTTGGATGATGTCATATGTTGGAAAAATATATTGTAGCTCATAGAAAAGGGTTATTTATTGCATTTTGTATCATCCAGATATTCGAGTTTTATTATTTGATGGAGAAATACATAGTAACTCACAAAAAATGTTTATCTTTGATATTCTAGAACATCTAGATATCCATATTCTATTCTTCATCCCCTTTCTTCTAAACTCATGGTCCCCTATTGGGAAATGTGATCATAGCTAAGGGTAAAAAGCTCAAGTCCTCGAATTTTCCAAAATTACTTACAAAATTTTAAAGTTAAATTGCAACTGTAGAATATTTATATGAATTGACAAGATTTAAAGGACTTACAGGTATTGCTAAGTCTTTATCTCAATAAAAATATAGTTTTTTACTTCAATAAATATGTATGAAGATGCTCTTTATTCTACATTTATAAGAAAAAAATAACTTGAACACAAAATGAGATAGTTCAATTATTTTCATCAACAATTAACTTTTGGAACAAGTAATTTTCATATATAGAGTGTTTGAACCGATCACAGGGAAGGGAGATAGAGATTGTTGACAACTATCAATAATTATAGAACACCCAATTATATAGGAGTAATCATGCCAGAAAAGAGAGGAAACTATAGAGTCATATAATAAGTGTTCATTCTAGCAACTTGTAACAAATTTTACAATTTTAACAAGTTGAATTGTAACTGAAAAAATTATCTATTTATTTTCCCATAACATGCTAAAAATAGATAACCAAAATAATAGAACAAATTAAAAAAGCTATAAATAGAAAATTATCTAAATATAATATAGATTATTAGCAACAATCAACAAACTAGGTGATTTATGCCCAATAATAGGAAATTATACTGTAGAATTCCATCCCCTAGCCAAGCTATGTTACCACTAGGGTCAAGTAGGAAAATTGAATTTGAGTTTAGTCTACAAAAATTTAAACCAAGATAACTTACACTATTAGGTTTTACAAAGGAAAAGAAACTACATGCACCCACATTACCTATCTCTCACAACAAATAAGGAATTCCTTATCTACTTCTAAATCTCTCAGAAGTCTCTTTATCTTATGCATTTTAGAGAAGACATAGAAAGCTTTAGTTATTGTCAGAAACCTTCTTGTATATTTTTTTTCATTTCCTATCACTTTCAATAGGTCTATACCCCTATTTTCATTTTTTTTTTTATATAAATACTCCTCACACTTCTTTTTTGCCTCCTCTCCTATAACTTATCTTTTCCCTTTTTTCCTCGCTTATTTTCTCCTATTCAAATATGCATTCCCCCTAATAATAATTTCCCCATTAATTCTTGTTCCAAAAATGTAGGGGAGACATAGGAGTGATGGATTAATTCCAGGAATCGATTTTCTCCATTGTTAACACCAGAAAATCATACACATGTCTGCACAATCCAAAAGATGCTAAAATTCGTCTAGTAGAATGCACGAGTGAAGATTTTCTAGCTAAAGACATTATGAAGTTCAAAAACTTTAATTTCCCCTAAGGTCCCAAGTTTATGTAGTTTAAAAAATTAAATTCTACGCGGTTTTTTCTTTGATCGCCACGTACCAAGTTGTATTTCCTTCGAAAGTCATGCGATCGAGAAAATGTATGACTTAGCAAAATCTGGACCACTTCCTACACTTGGAGGCAATTCACTGACATAATTCAATTCACCTTGAAGATGTGCAACCCCCAATGGAATCATCTTGTCCTACTCATAAGTCATTGTCATTCATGAACCAAGAAAGAGAAGATGGATTCAAAAATTCTATATAAATAGGCCATGAGAGAACCAAAATATGAGACAATTTTATGTTGGCCAAAGTGTTATCAAAGCAACCCAACATTTCATTGTTGAAGAAAAGAAAGTAAGAGCACTAGCATGTTGGCCATATTTCTTCTAAGCAGTCCACCATACTAGTGAGAGGAGAAGATTCCACCATTGAGGGGTTCTTCATATTTCTTTGAGAGAGACAAGAATCTTGCAAAGATATTGAGGAATGTAACCTCCTTGCTGAGGATTTTTGAGCACCATATCTCAAATAATTCTCTTCAATTGTTTCGCATTCATCTATTGTATTCAATTTCTACCATCAATAGTCAATAAAGGGAGCTTTTTCCATTATTTGGTTGACTTGTTTTCTCCATTGAGCATTGTTTTTGTATTTATCTCTTTGTTTTAGTTCATGTTTGTATATGCATTGTTTTCATTATTTTCAATACTTTGTTTTCTAAGACTTTTCACTAAAACCAAAAATTTTGTCTGTGTTCCTTTGCAGGGAATAACCAACTGCTAAGGAGGTGTCTTCTGGTACACCATTTCTACAAAAACACTACCGCATAAATGGCAACCATATTGTTTTCTTTTCTTTAATATGAAGGTTGTGTTTGCAGGACCCTCTCTTTGCATAATCGACTTACAAGGTGTTAAATACCTCTTTGGCAATTTTGTAGGACCCTATGGACCTGTTGTTGTCTAAGAAACTTGTTAATTTACAATTTATTGTCGGTTGTGCAACTTCTTCTCTGATAGACACGCACTCTGTGACTTTTCCTATGATACACACTCCACTTCTTTAGGTTCTAGCCCTGTATAGAAATTACCTGCAAACGAATTCTTAAAAACAAAAAATAAATAATGGCGAGAGCGTTAAACATAAAATAGAGATATATAGATAGATTTTTCCTTGGATCGCAAAACTGGGACTACGAGATTGATTTTTCATTATATTCCTTTCAATGTTACAATACATATATTTACATGTCGAAGCATCCATAAAACCCAATCCATTAACACTGGATTAGAACATAACTATAGTTCCCTTGACCAGATCTACAAAATACCATGGACATAAAACCATCATGCCTAAAACCATGTGCAAAATCCATGCAAAAAACCATAGGTAGGTCTGCCCACCTAATACAGGGTCCAAAAAAAATTCCTAAGGCGCTGCCCCAGGCCCCATGTAGGGGGGCTAACGTACCCCTGAAAACCCCACACTATACCTGGGGCAACGAAGGGGAGCTTGCCCACCCCCCATCTAACCCCTTAGCTTCGCGCCAGGGGATAGTCATGGAAAGAATATTACACACACCCAACATTCTCCCACTTGTTTTTTTCTTCCCACAAAGGGCCACAAGAGAGCTTAGTCATTGGTCCAGCCCTGCAACACCCATTGTTTCTCTACACCAAGAGAACTTCTCAGTGCTCACAGAATTTTTCAATGCATATGTAGTATTCTTCAAAGTGTC
>APFE030991031.1:0-25227 GCA_000404065.3 Pinus taeda
TCTTAATTCTCTTTATTGGTTGGATAAACTCCAAATTTTTGGGCCACCTACTAAAGTTTAAACATTTAATGCTTTTAGGTGTGGTCACTTGTCAATTATTATTTTCTTCACATGATTGTTTTTTCTTAATGTTGATTTAAAGACTAACAAGATAGTACATGTGAAGGAGATGTAGCTCAAAATAAAAGTCTTACAAAATTGGGCCACATGATATTACTTCCTTCAGTCCATACTTTTTCTACTACTTTTTACTATTCTTACACTTCTGTAAAGTCTGTAAAATACTAGTAAGACAAAAAAAAATAGATGATAACATAATTTACAACAATGCCTATCATTGATATTCATCTCCTTCCTGGGTCTCTTACATATTGTTTCTATCACAACTCCCAACCACTTCTCCATGTAATTTAAATATTGTAATTAATGATTAAAAGAAAATAGCTGAGATCATGAGACACATATTCCATAGAAAAGGAAAGTAAACTGCTTGGGATTCTTATGGTTGTCACAACCATGTAAGTTGAAAGCTGTGAAAACAAGGAATTAATGTATTTAATTACTAGAAAGGATGTAGGACAAGAGCACACTACTTTGCAACATCATAATAAATAAAAAGAAAAATAAAATAGTGGTATGTCCATGCAAAGAGAAATACATTGGTGGATGGAAACATGCTAGGATGAGCTAGCCACCCAATGTAACAAACCACTAGAACACAAAAAAATAAATGAATATAGGTAGGTCCATGGCACAGATCTATTAGGCTAGGGTGTTCTGGCCATTATAGTTACAAACAAGCTAAATTGGAGAAAATAAAAAGATGGGAGTGAGAAGGAGATATGCAGGGGAGAATATTGTTTTTGATGAGAAAAATAAAGCCTGAGTGTAGAGAAAGGAGATAGGATAATTCGAGGTGTGTAAGGTTCAACGGTGAATGGAGCAGGCACATGGACTGTAGATCGAATGAGACTATGCAATGTACGTTTTGAAAATTGTAAACTACATGAGACTAGACCATCCATTGTCTTTATGGAAGAACACACAAGTGGAGGCTAAGGTAGCCCATCTAACTTAGCATAATTCATTTAATCCTTAGAGAAGACCTCCTCAAGCTCAAAAATATGGCTCAATGGTGATTGGATATAGGAAAGCCACAATGCAGGCCAATTTGTTGTTGGGTGGAGGGTTGCAATCCAACACCCAATTTCCTTGTCATAGATTGAGGTAAGTACCTATGATTGAAATGTGTAATGAATTTTAGGTTACATTAATTTAAGTTACATGATGCCATTAAATGTATGACGTATAACATTTTATAAAGGTAGTTTATATAGATGTCGATATAGTATTTCATAACACACGAATGTTGAGGAAATTTGATGGAATGCATGGGTGATGAGGTGCTTGAAACCTCATGTAAATGAATTAATCTGATGACTAGTTGGAGCTAACAATGATCCAGTTGGATCCCTAATGGCTTAAAAATTAAAGTCTATGCTTTTTTTGAAAAAAAATAATCATATTGAAGAGGATGTTATCCTAATTCCATTGGTGTGAACGAGACCTCAACCCAAACTTTTATGCAAAAGTTATGTCCCGATAAACTTTTAGGGACAAAAAGAAAGAAGTAAAAGTAAAAGTTTTACTGTCGCGTGGTAGTCTATACAATTGACATGTCAGTCTGTATAGGCAACATGACAAGGAAACGTGACAAGAGATGAAGTCAGTAGGATGTTATGGTAGATAGTGCGCTGATGTGGCGGGCCAATTCAGTGTTGATGTGGCAGACCGTACAGTGATGGGAAAATAGTCGGGTGCTAACATGGAAAGGTGATAGAAATCTGACATGGTATACACGAAAGAGGTGACATGTTTAGGTGACTATGATTTTTGGACCAATGGAAGGGGACCACGTGATCCAGTCAAGCCATGCCACGTGGCGCCCATTCAATGATCAATTAGGTCATGACTGAGCAGCTCAATTTTTTTTAGCTAACCTGCCTGACAGTTACAATCATGGTTTCAACCGACTGGTGAACATAACACCACATCACGATGGCGAGGGTTGAACCCATGCCATTTAGCCTAACAACAACGACCCGAAAATACATAGGAAACTAAAAACAGTTAAGAAGATATCTGTTATACAACAAGAGGTGGTCATAATGCTAGGACAATGGATAACTTACATTTGCCGATGAATTTCTTTAGTGTCAGGCCAAATATGTAATTTTTTGTGTAGTCAAAACTGGGTTAGTGGGAGTTGAATCCACATTGGCTTCTGACACCGAAAATGATGGTTAAAAAACCACCGAACCAATGTTCAGATGATAGTAATTTGATGATTTCAATTGTTGACATGGAAATGTACAATGAGAAAGATGATTGTACAATCATGCAGGGGGAGGTTTTGAAATCTGATAGGTATGGACACATATTACAATTTCCAATGGTTGCTATATATATATATAATAGGGTTGGTGAAGGTTGAACCTGCACCGACCAAACTAGCTATCCCAAACAACTAGCGCACTGAACAAAACCATCGCCAACAAAAAATTACAACATCCAAAACAAACTGTCGATCGAGTGGTAGTTAAAGTTGGCGTTTGGTAACAAAGTTAGCATGGGAGAGTATTGAACACTGGACCGCCTTTCTATCAAAGATACTTATACAAATTTCACCAACATATAAGATTACACCGACCACCAATGGATATAATAAAAACTTATTTTCAATCCAACAAGTAGTTGTGGTGCGACAATGGGGCCGTGTGTAGTATGGAACTGTGAACAGGAACAACAACCAATGAAACTGTGAACATGTGTAACCTTGATCTTTAGAGCCTTGAGTGTGGAACCTTGACGTAGGAGGAATATTTGAGGAATTTGTAAGATTCCCTTGAGGCTTGGATTTTACAGTGTGAGAATGGGGTCAAGTTTATACTCATCTGAACCGATTTTCCACAAGGATCAAAAAAATATAATTTTTTTTTGCATTTGAGTAATGGATTCTCAATCCATCATTGGGTTGAGGGGTATCATGATACATTATGAACTTTTACTTGTTTTTCCTTTAGCGTAAGGATGGAGGTCATAGCGGGGTCAATTGTATACCCATATGAAGTAAATTTTCACAAGGATTATGATGGCACAGTTTGCTTTAGAATTTGAGTAGCTGATTTGCAGGCCATCATAAGATTGGTAGGCATAATGATGCATTATGGAATTTTATTTTTTCCTTTTAGGGAAAGGATGGATGTAGATTTGTAGGTTATGATGATTCTTGTATGTTGCAGCAAGGAAGAAAGATCTGAATCTTTGTAATAAATTCATTGCTTTAGCCTTTGCACAAAAATTGAGGTGTTGTAGTTCTAAAAGAGGGCCATATTGACACTTCATTAGAAAGTAACAATGTTTAGATCCATTGATCTCAGAATTGTGGGAAAAGTATGATGATTATTAGGATGATTTGAGTCTGACCAAGGGATTCAAGAGGAAACAGACCTTTTTGTGAGGTTTTTTGACTTATTCAAACCTCGATCCTTCCTATAGGTCTTAGGATTTGTGGCTAATGAAATTTGGACTTTTGTCAGTGAAGATAGAGGCTCAAATGCATCTCAACACTTATTAGGCACCCATGTTCTTTTTTTTGCCAAGGGTGTCTGAAGTGACATGAAATGTTTAACGTCCTCCATAAAAACTCTTGATAGAAATCATCATTTTACAGATGATAACATGCTTTCAGTTCATGCCATGATTCAAACTATTATGGACCCTATCACCGACAACATAAATGGATCCTATTATTTTTATGCACTACTAATTGTTAGTCAAAGGAACTTGTTTCAATACTCTTTCTTTATAGAGGGGAAACCATCATAAATAGTTAGGCATGATAAGCTTTGGTAAGGTATTTTTGCATGAATTTTGCTCCTTTTAAAATTTCTTCAAGATGAGATACCCTATTGTTATTAATTCAAGGTGAGTGTTAGAGTCTACTTAGAATTTTTTATGTCATCTTCTCAGCCTTATCACTTTTCTGAAGGTTATGTTGAATGAGAATTTTGTATGCCTCGTAGCTTGATCACTCTAACCATTCAATAGGAATATAGTATTATCCCCTCTTGATTTCTGATGCAGGAGCATTAATCTCAGAAAAATCATTATATTTTAGTAGACATAGGGGGTCTTGTGTTTTAAGGAAATTGGTTTCCTAAGTGTTAAATTAATGAAATTATTTAGGCTTTTAAGTGATTGTAATGAGAATAGGAATTAATTAAGTATTGTGATGCATATTTGTAAATGTTCTCGAATGTTGGAGAACATGAGAGATTTAGGATAGATGAAAGATTTGGGAATCAATTGTAAATCATAGATTAGGAATTGGTTTCATGATTTGAGGAACTAGAGAGGATCCTTAGAGATAAGGAAGATATTTTACGATTTTGTTGAGAAGGTTATAGATCGAAACGAGGAATTGGTTTTAGAATCCTTTTGTATAAATGTAAGCCTAAAAGGCATAGTTAGGGGTTAGCTAGTTAGAGGTTAGCTGACTAGGAATTTGTTTGAGAGTTAGATAGGTTTGATTGTAAGCCTATGGGAAGGTAGGAAAATAGAGGCCACTAATTAGAAACTCAGACCAGATAGAGAGATACTCTTATGTAAATAATTATTTATCAATACAGAGAGTTTGATTCCTGAATTGTTTGGTGTGTAATGATTAATGAAGTTATGAATTTTCTATGAATTAGTGTAACTATGCATAGTACATGTATGTAGGTGAAGTTCGACTAGAGCACAGAGAAGAGGTGGAGTATGAAGGATTGTGGTTTGCTCATTGAATCCGATTAAATGATCAAAAGGAATTTTAGGAGTGACAATGATTAAGAGTACGCAGAGTTAAGTCCAAGAGGGAGTTGTGTTGCAAAACAACCAAAGACTAGAAACCCTCGAGAAAACTGAAGCCATAGAAGAACACTGAGAAATGACATAAAAGTTAAGTAAAGGGAAGGATGAAGAAATGAAGTGACGATCCACAAGAATCATTCGATCTATAAGATCAACGGACAAGGGAGAGTGCAATGGATGATGAAGATTAGGGGTTTTTGTAGGTGGAAGTGGTTTTCGCATGACCTCAAAACCATAAGTAGTAATTGGAAAATGGACCCGATGAAGTTATGAATGATAAAATAATCCAGTTGAACTCCGAAGGGGATCAGACCGTCTGTTGAAAGGGTGACCAGACACATATCATGTACAAACAAGCATGGGGCTTAATTTCGAAATCAAACCAGATGAGAGTTTATATAGAGGGGTTAAATCTTTGCTGAGTTCCAGTGATCGGGGCCATCCATGGGTTGATAGATCAGATGGAAATCGCTTGGAAAAGTGCCTATAGGTTAATATTCTGAGTAGACCTGATGTGTTTATCAACGCAATTTAAATTTGTTTGAGTTTCGGAGGAAAAATGGAGATCATGCGATAATTTTTGATCTTGTGGAGTGAAATCAACGGTGGATGTTGAACGCGATAAGGTGAACATCAGTAAATGTGACAAGGTCATGGATTTGTGGAAAGGTAAGGCTTACGTGTGTTTATGAAGTATTTCTATTATACAAGGAATAATAGAAATAATGTGGATTAAGATTTTATGGGTTAGTTGAAGCTTAACCAAAGTCAGAATCCATGAAATGGGGTTTGTTTAATATGCGCAGCGTATAGAATTAACCATAGTTTATGAGGGTTGAATAAGATTATACTATAAAGGTTGACTAAAGTTTAGACTTTGGGCTAATCACATGAAACCTTTTCACATGATGTTTAATTAAGAAGCCTTAAACCTTTATTTATGAAGGTTTGACTAGGCAGTGAAATTAAAATTCCTGGGACATAATACATTATGCAGGTGTAAGCATATTGTGGGTAAGTCATTTCTAGTTGGCATCAGTTTCCAAGATTCAGATATCTTCCTTTCAACTCCGTGAAAATATTTATACTTTCAACTAAGGCTAACATAAATCCAAATCCTAACATGCTCAAGCTAATTTTGGTTAAAGGGTCTTTGTGAAAATTTGGTATCTTGTTGGCAAGCTCAATCAGCCCATAAACTATTGAGCCTTTCTGGTGAGGTAATCAACCTTTAATTTTTCCCTTGGATGCATTGCTGATCTTAATAGAAATCCTTTTGCACATTTCTCATCTCATCTTATATTTATATATTTTGATCAATCAAGTCACGGGCTTAGTCAAGCATACCTTGGTAGAGGTCCCCCCCTTGTCTTCAATTTTGAGATCTTGTTTTTAAGCATACTAATCTAGGATTTCGATTTTATGCCTATAACAAATTATTGAATTCCTTAGGCCATAGATCTATTGGATGATGAAGTAATCACTGGGGAAATAGAGGTCTTATGCATGAGGGTTACTTCATCCATTTTGCTCATGCCAGCAAAATGCACAACAATCTAAGATCCCTACCTCTCTATTTAGGAATACCATTTTTTTTCGACCAAGTACTCCCCTATTTGTCCTCTATCTAATTGAGATGGAAGTATATAGTGAATGGACTATAACAATTTACAAAGTAGAAGTGGACCACTGAGCTCAATAGTGAAATGGTAAGAAGGCAACATGCCATGTTAGAACCATGCAGCATCTTAATTGTAGCCTCACCAAACCATCCTCTCATAATATCACTCCATGATCTCTTGATGCCACATAGTCTATAGATATTCCTTTCCCGTCATTATATATTATAATTCCAGCACTTCCCTTTAGATTTCATAGACCCTCCAAATCATATTTTCTTTGTCCTTCTCCACGATGAAATCAAAAAACCATGAGAAAGATTAAGGTCAAGTTTTTTAGTCGATATACTAAATTATGTCTCCAAAATACTACCCAGAACCATGATTGCATCATTAATAATCTGCACTCTTGTAGGATCATTCCTCAATCCCTTGATGTCATGCAACTTACATAAATTTCGGTAACGTCCTGCACTAGTAAAATTCCATCTCATCCTTTCAATATTAATATTCGACCCATATCCTAATATCCTTATCCTACTCCACATTGCAATCAAAATCCCATTGAAAGACTTCATTCTAGACCTACTCACAATTTTATGAACATCTTGCATGTGTCTTCATCCACTTGCCCTCTTATCCACTTACTTAAATGCACCAAATTTCCCACCAATTTCCTTTGATGCCTTGACATTAGGATTACTAGCATCCTTGTGCTAGAGAAGATGATAGAAAAGATATGGAGGTGGCGAAACCCCCTAATTTTTCAATGGGATTCATCATGGGGGAGGGAAAAAAATTGCGTCCTCCCCTCTTCTTATGTTTCCAAACTTCTAGTTAAGTCCCTGATTGTCTATCTTGCTACCCAAAGAGTTAAGTCTTTTGAACACGTGATAACTTGTTATTGAATCCGACTGCCTACTTTTTCACCTTACATGAAGATTTGGATAATTTAAATGTTGCATAATTTTTATCTTTCTTATTAGTCTAATTGTTACCTAGGAGTTGTCTACCAAAATTACTTTCATCTTGCAACAAATTTTTTGCAATTTGAGGCCCAACCATAATGTGAGTTATTCGTCTTGATCCCTTCCTATGCTCCAAGAATATTGAAAACACTCTTTTTAATTTGTGCATACTACTACCCCTCCTGCTTCTGCCTCCCCTAGAACTTCTCAATTATAAAAAGCAAGCAGTTGTGATTTTGGCAAATATTTATCTAGCCAAATTGCAAATTATAGGTTTCGAATCTACTAATATTTTGGAGGTAATAGTTGAATTTTGTAATATTTCGAGTATTACTTGAACATCAAGATGCTTTTCAAAGAATCTAGTATGTTTGAAACTGAACATATGGATAAGATATTTTTGTAGAAAATTATTGAATAAATTTCCATGTACATCTCGTGGTCATCCATATTAGAGATTTGATCTGAATGGATTTTGGTAGTTTGTAGACTACAAAACTTTTATTTTGGCTTGACATATTTTGAGTATTACTTGAACATCAGGATGATTTTCAAAGAACCTAGTATGTTTGAAACGGAACATATGGATAAGATATTTTTGTAGAATATTATTGAATAAATTTCCATGTACATCTCATGGTCATCCATATTAGAGATTTGATCTGAATGGATTTTGGTAGTTTGTAGACTACCAAACCTTTATTCTGGCTTGACATCAAAACTTGGTATTTGAAATGAAATTTGTTTGTTGTTTTATGGAGAGAGAAGGAAAAGTTGTCCTAATTATCTTAGTTGTTTTATTGCAAAGGCTATTAATGTCATCACAGACGTTTTGTGTATAGGTTATGCCATTTTTGTATCATTACTTATCAAATCAATATACTTGTGAGGGAATTGATTAGAAACTTGAATATTTGGTGAAGACATTTGCTAGACAGACTGTAACTTTGGTGGTATAGAGTTTTCAGATAATTGACAATGTGAAAGCCAAGATTAAACACAAGGAAGGCATTCTTCTTGACCAAGAAAAATTGATACTTTCTAGAAATAATTTGGAGGATGGACAAACCCTCACTAATTAAAATATTCAAAAGAGTTATCCTTCATCTGTTTCTTACTATAAGAGGTGGATTACAAATCTTTCTCAAGACTTTTATTGGAAGAAACCATTACTCTTGAGGTGGATATCTTAGATTCTATTTATACTACCATGGTAAAGATACAAGATAGTTATAATTTGGGAATAATCCTACCAAAGAAAGGTTAACATTCGCTAGAAAGCAACTATAGGATGTTCATGACTTAGTTAATTATAACATCCATAATGATTAAATCCAATTGGATTTCCATTTTATAGCTGGAGATCTAAAAACTAATGATTAAATCCAATTGGTTTTCTATTTGACAGGAGGAACGGATATCTCAAAACTCATAACTAAATCAAATCGGTTTTCTATTTGAGAGGTGGACTGCATATGTCAAAACTCTATCAGGGTGAAAATTATTCGAGAGGTTAATAACTCAAATATTGTCAATTATGTCTAGGCTAACATTAAAGACAAGGAACTCCTCCAAATCATCGAATATTGATTTATTCTAGAATTTTTTTTGAAGATGATAAGAGAGCATTTGATTATAATATTTAGAAAAACATACCCTTCTTCTTGTCTTTCATGTCCAAGGTGATATGTAAATATTTGTGAATATGTTGAATTGTAATACTATTATTTTACTAACATCTAACTCAAGAATATTTTACTAATACCATTATCTCTTTTTCTTAGTTTCTCTTAGGTTTGAATTTTTTTTCATGCATAGCCAAAGTGCTAAATCTATAACCATTTCTTGTATTACACAATTTTCATAAAAATTAATTTAGTGATATTTTACCAAAAATTCCTACTCTTTGGGCTATTTCAAACAACTAAAAATTAAAATAAGTACCATCAGTTAAGATGTACTAAGGTGGCATAACTAACGGGTTAAACATGTAATCATTTCTTCTATTTTCGGGAAATAAGAAAAATAATTTTGTTCCCATTTTGAAGAAAGAGTAGACTTGTGAGGAAAACAACTCAATAATAGAAAAGAACCTAAAAGAAGAAAAGAAAGGAAGCATCTAAATATGCTAAAAACTAAATGTGAAGACAACACAAAAAGATTTGTATGATTACCATACCTTATCAGTAAAAGTAGCTATGAAAAATTGGCACTTAGTCTCTTCAAGTCAATGCCAAATCGGATGTTGAAATGATTAAAAAATAAAACACAAAGGATATAACAAGTGTGCAATTGTTGTTGAGATAACAAGAAACAACATTCTATCATTATTCTTCAATGAGACACATTAACTATTAAATATTACAACATAACAAAATTCCACAAGAACGATTCCATGTTATGGCATAGAAATTTTTCTTAGAAGTAATCAAGGAGCAAACATAAAAGTGGAACCAACTTATAACACTATGCAACAAATTGTGTGAAATTACGAAACATTTTACTTTATCTACATAGTAAAATGTTTGAAATTTATTTGTAATCTATCATTCCTCAATCTTTTAAAGTATCAACCTAATAGCATTGTATGCAACGATATTTTTTACCATGACCTTTTATAAATTATAATGGAAATCATTAATTATTGAAAGATGTTGCGTCAGGATAATAATGTAGCTTATTTTTTCATTTTAATTCAAAATTAGATACCCCAACTAGAATTTTGAATAAGCTCCCATTAAAAAGATTCACCTGAGGTATGTTAGTCAATATAATGACTTGTGTATCCCAAATATTGCCCGAAACCATGATTGCATCATTAATAATCCATACTCTTGTTAGATCACTACTGAATCTCTTGATGTACTACTTTATAAAAAAGATCAATATTTGATCATCTTAAGAAAAGGTTTCATTATGTTGAACTTTGGCCTCAACTTTGTTAATGGTATCTAACCTCTCAATCTCAAGAGTAATTTTCTTCCTACTTATAGTTTTGACCAAGATATGGATTTTATCTCTCAAACACATAACCAACAGAAGACTTGATTCATTTTAGATGTTATAATCACCTAAGTGACAACCATCCTCTAGTTGATTGCTAGAAATATTAAACATCACTCAGAAATATGCATGCGCTCATGTCGAATATTTTACTTGACATTGTCAATGGTGTCTAAGCTATCAACCTCAAAATTATGGTTTTGCGACTCAAAATCTCAATAAATATGTGTATCCCACTGTAAGATGAGGTATCAAATGAGGCATAGAATCATTTTTTATATTTAATCAAATAAAGCCCACCCACCCTCCAATTGCTTGCCAACAAATTCTAGTGTTGAATCTTGGCTTTCACATTGTCGTTCATGCTAGAACTCACTACATTTAGAGTTTTAGTATTTCTGGTGAATTAATTCAATAACTCGTTTAGAAAATGTCTTCACAAATATCTAGTGATTAGAAAATAATGATAAGAAACAAATGTAACCTAAAAAAAAATGGGTATATGAAAGTCACACAATTTTTGCAATAAGGAAACTGAGATGAGTAAGAGATAACTTTTCCTTTTCTTTCCCTAGAACTATGAATAAACTTTAGTTCCAATACCATCTTTGAGGGTAAATTAAAAAAAAGGGTGTGACAATCTACAAGATTCCAAAAGATATTAAGTTCATGGAAACTAATTGAAGGATATTTTACTAAAAACTCCTTCTCCTCAAGGCTATTTAAAACACAATGAAAATTGAAATTGGTACCATCGAGTAAGGCATACTAAGATATCTCTTTTTCCTAGTTTTTCTTAGGCTTGAATTTTCTGCCATGCATAGCCAAAGTGCTAAACCTGTAACCATTTGATGTATTGTAAAATTTTCATGAAAATAATCTAGGGATATTTTACTAAAAATTCCTACTCTTTGGACTATTTCAAACAACTAAAAATTGAAATAAGTACCACTAGGTAAGACATGGTAAGGTTTTCTTGTTTTTAGTTTGGTTTTTTAATTACTTTTTCTTGTTTTGAATTTCCCATCGGACATAATTGAAGGGTTAAACATGTCATCTTTTCTTGTACTTTTTAGAGAAAAACTATTTTGTTTGTGTTTTCAAGACAAAGAATAGGCTTGCAAAGGAAACAACTAAAAAATAAAAAATTACCTAAAAGAAGAAAAGAAAGGATGCAAGTAAGATGAATCCTAAGAACTCATTATGAAGACAACACAAATACCTTGTAAGGATAAGTAATTATAACAAATTAGAATAGATTCTCTTCAATTCACTCTCAAATTGGATGGTGAAATTATTAAATAAATAAAATGCAAAGGCTATACCAAGCATGAAATTCGTGTCGAGACAAAACCAGAGAAAATTTTATCATTATGCCTCAATGCAAGACATTAACAATTGAAGATGACAACATAATAAAATTCCACAAGAATTATTCCAAGTTGCCATGTAAGGGAAATTTGTATTCATTGCATATAAATTTTTGTTACAAGTAATCAACAGTCGGAGATGAAAGTTCAACGAGCTTATAAGATTATCTAGAAAATTTTGTGAAATTATTAGACATTATACTCTATCTACATAGTAAAAGTTTTGGAATTATTTTTAACATATCATGCCTCAATCTTGTAGAGTATCAACCTAAGAGCATTGTCCATAACGATATTTGTTACCATGATTTTTAATAAGGGAAATTAGTAATTATTTAAAGATGTCACCTGAAGATAATTTTTTTATCATGATTTTTTATAAGGAAAGTCATTAATTATTGAAAGATGTTGCCTCAAGCTAGTATTGTAGCTTAGTTGTTCATTTTCATTAAAAATTGTGGACTCTACCTAGCATTTTAAATAAATGAATCCCCAAAAAATGGGGGAAATACTAACAAACAAGACATATTCAACACCATCCAACACTTACGCATACATAGAACTCACCATTACCAAAATCATATCAGATCCACAAGATATACTGAAGAAGACAATCTTCCTATAACCAACTTATTTCATTTCCTTAACATCAACTCCTAGAGCCAAATCATAGTGGCTTTCATGGCTCCTAAATAGGAAAATGTAATAAGGCTAAATCAATATGATTTTAATTTAAGGACTTGCAATTTTGATGGTGAAATACATAGTCTGAGAAAGCTATAAATCATATTTCTGTTATCAAATCAAAATGTTTGTAGGAAAAAAAACACAAGTTTCAAGAAGCCATATCAAACTAGGACACTGAGAATAGTAGTCACGCAAAAGAGGGAAAGAACTGAAAGCTTGCCTACTAAAAAAAAATTCAAGCCTTCTACTGTGTGCACATATTGTTGGGAAATTAAGCAAAGGAAAATGTTTCTCATTCGGGTAACTGTAAAAAAGGAAGATTAATGATAGTTGAAAAATGTAAGTACTAAATAATAATTCACAGGAAAATGTATAGACTTGTAGTTGACACAAATTGGTTAAAAAAATTTCTAGCCACCCAAGTGCCTCCTATGCCACTAAGTCTCAAATTCAACTACATTAGGTTTCATAGAAAATATTGAATTACATTTCTAAAAGCACCTACTGAGTTTATTTCCTAGATAAGTAAAATGGACAACAATCCTATTCCAATAATAGATAGAAAACATTTATGGAAGACACGAAAGCACGAAAAGGCTCCAAAGAATTACAACAACTAGACAAATCCATATAATGAGTATATAGGTGGAGATACAAGCAAACAAAAATAATTGATTCATATGAGAAAATATTTTAAATGGACAAGGAAAAGGATCAATAAACCAAATTGAATAGTTGCAGCGATAATTATTGACCTCTTAAAATAAGTATAAAACAAAAATGGAAATAATATGAACCAAATTCTACATCACATGCATTAATAAGATGATTATTCTTCTCTCGGAAATCAACCTATAGGAGTTTCCCTTCTCAAGAAAGATCAACCTATACTGATATGGAGGAATTCCATCCTTATTTAAAATATGTTCCTTATTATCGTCAAGTGATTCATTTGCATACCACCACATAGAGAAAGAACTAGGGGGAGAGTCAATTCCTTTATACCAAACCTTTAAAATTCTTATCCTATGGTTTCTTATCCCAATGAAGATCAACCTTTGCTAATACAGGGGAATTCCTTCCTTGTCTTGAATTTTAACAGTATTCACATGCTTAACATCAACTATAATAGTTTTACAAGTCAACTGCTTCACAAAAAACTACATATTACTTGGGAGATGAAGGACAAGCAAAAGGGTAAGAAAAATGGTACATTCTTTCGAATATTATAATCAACTACACTTCCACCATCTTCGAGATCCTGTCTAGTGAACATCAACCTTTGATTATTCATAGGAATTCCTTGTCTTGAATTTAGCTTTGGCATTATTGACAATCTCTAACCTATCAACTTCATAAGTAATTTTCATCCTGGGTAGAGTTTTGAGATCTGTATTCCACCCATCAAATAGAGAATGAATTAGATTTAATTATGAGTATTGAGATCTTCACGATTTTTTTAGTCGTCATGGTAATGTGACATATCTCATGAGATAAGGGTTTTGATGGTTTACTAGCCATTCCATTTACATGGCTACACTAATTCCTATCAAGATCAAAGACCTTGCCCTTCATTGTAAAAATTAGTTAATACTTGGGCTCACACATTTTCACGTTTTTCAAGCATCTTCCTCCTCTATCCATATCGAGTCTCGTTATGCTTGTGTGTTTCTATGTCTCTATGGTTAGAGTCTAGGTCTATCTGTGTCGAGTTTTTGTTTGAGTCTGTCATGGTTGTGTGGGATAGAGGAGGCTGATAAGAAAAGCACAGGGAAGGGGAGTTGAGTTGTTTAACAAATTATTAGATCAAATTATCTCCCAAAAATGGTATGGATCAAATTATATTTAATTTCAGTGTTTCTGTTCATCTCTGCTCTACTACAAGAACTAATTCCATTTCATAACCTTGTATTAACCTTGTATTTTTGTTTGGTGCATTGTAAATTATTGGAATGAATGAAGGACTAACGTTGCAGGGAAATGAATGAAAAAAATAAGGAAACAGGTGGTTGACATTGCTATGGTTCAAAGCCTCCTAATTAGCTCACTGAAGACGTGAAATCGGAATCCTAATTCCAGGTATATAGAGATGGTCCTATATCTCTCCTTTTAATTAGTTTAAACATAGTTCTTTAGCCATTTCTATTGAATTTAAGGTTCTGCTTCCTCATTAATAATTTATATTATGTTTAATTTTTCCTCATTGCTTCAATGGGCCTCCTCAATAATTTTTATTAGCTATAATTTATCCGTCATTGCTTCACCAATTTATCCCGTTGGAATCCAAGCATCACTCGCTTTTTGAATTACTTCTCCGAGCTGTGTATTTGGGTTTAAGAAGTTATGTATGAGTTTAGTGTGTGCTTTTCTACTATAACCTCTTCTTTATTAGTTTAACCCATGCTTCTTTTGCACGTGACTTATTGTGTATTGTGTTATTTGTTTGTTTAACCTGTGGGTTTTTTCCCTTTTGGGTATAACTCGTTGTATATTGTTCGTTCAACCTTAAATTTTTGGCTGTAACGTGTTGTGTATTGCGCCCTGTTTTCCTCCTCAATAATTTTACCATGATGTGTCCACCATACCATTTCTATTACATTTAATTTTTGATTCATTGCTTCAATCCACGCATGTCTCTAGACTTAGCTTACCCTTTGGCTTTTTTCGCTGTAACATGCCATGTATTGTGCCGTGTGTTATTTTAACCCTTCTATTTTTATCTGTAACTAATTCAAACCCACCAACGATGAAACAATTTTAGCATGTGAATTAAACCCAAAACCCACCAATGAATTTATTGGCTCAACCTCATTAATGTCGTTCGAATCCGACACCCTGAAACAATTTTAACATGATAATTAAACACAAAATCCACCAATGAATTTATTAGTTCAACGTCATTAATGTCGTTTGAAACCCTCTTCTTACAGTTACCGTGTTTATTAAATTTTCAAATTAATATATAATATAAGTTGTCAAATTAATAATACATACAGCTCTCTTGAGTTGCGGTATATTATCAGGTTTATTCAACTTTCAAATTAATAATAATCCAACTCAGCTCTTTCGCGTCAATTGGGAATTCTCAGTTATATATATCTCCCTCCGTATTAACAGTCCGTGTATATTTTAAATGACCACATATATTGTGTGTTATGTGCTACTTTAATCCATGGTTTATAACCGTTATAATTTTCATCTGAAACAATTTGAACCTGTCAATTAAACCCACAAATTAATTTATTGGGTCAACATCGTTACCCTTCCTTCTGACCGGTTTATTAAATTTTAAAATTAATAATATGTATACATTTTTAAATTAATAGTACTACTTACTCTTTCTCATCATTGGTTTATCAAACTTTTAAATTAATAATAATCAGCTCAGCTCTGCTCTTTAGCGTTAATTGGGAAATTGGGAATTCTCTGTTATATATATAGCTGTCCTTCGCTCCAATCCTCCTGTATCAGTTACAGCCTTCTTTGGAGGTTCAACGCCCATCAAGTCTCGATCGATCTGGTTGGTCTTAGCTAGTCCGTTTGTATTTGAAATGCCGCTCTACCATTCGTACTTATTTATCTCCCGTATATTTGAAATGGCCCTCTACCATTCGTACTGAGAGATAGTTAAAGCCGTATAAAATGAAATGGCCTACATCTGTGGTTTTGTATTTATTTTTCAGTCAGTGGAAAAACTTATAATAAGTTTTAAAAATCAAATTTAATTATATTATTAATTACGTATATATAATCATAATATATATATTTATTTAAATTACGTATTTTCTTTTAAAGATGAGGGAAAATAATATATATTATATTTTATTAAATAATTATATTTTTATATTTAATTAATAATTATATTTTTATATATATATCTTTTTAATAATATTTTATTGTAGATTTCTGGCCAGAAATGTGTCATAAATAACTGTTTTACATATATCTTTAAGAAAAGTGTGAAGGAAAGTAAATTAGTATTTGTTTTTATTATTTAAATATGTGATAGAAGTATTATTACTTTTATATAGAAAATAAATTGATATTTTTGGTTATATTTTCTTAAAAATATACATTTTTCTCTAATATTTATGTGAGTATTGCATGCAGATTTATTTACAGGAAAGACTTCACCTCCTAGTTTTGTTGAAATGGTTTTGCCCAAAGTCAATATTGATGTAGTTATATATTATTCTTTTTTTGAAATGGTTTTGCCCAAAGTAAATATTGATGTAGTCATATATTATTCTTTTCTTTTCTCACATACTATAAGAGAATTATGCACAGAATTGTTAATAAAATTATTTTTGATGGAAAAGGTTAAACTCCTTCCAAGTGCTCAAGGAGGATGAGGCCTCATTCTTCCGTTACAACACATTTTTCTAAAAATAAATTTAATTTACAACATTTACATTTGAAACATGTAATTTACACTTCAATAATCATCCATTCATATTATAACATTTATCTCATTTTCCTTTAACTCAAAGCATACTTACATTACAAAAATCTAAAATCTTTTAAAAAATACAAATTATACAATTTTTCACCATACATTGACAAACACTAAATATCACGCTAATTAACAGACCATTCATATTGTTTTTTTTTTCCTTGTTTTGATTTTAATTGATTTTTAAAGCTTTTTATATTGTGTTATTTTATATTTATAAAATTATAAATTATAATATAATATTATTATAATATATATATATAATTTAGTTTTTATATATTTATTTATTTGAAATGCTATATATATATGTTAGTGATTTTGAAAATGTATTTATGTTGATATTTTAATTGAAATTGTACCATGTTCATTTCAAATTGTGTAAGTGTGTCATTATTTGAATTGTGTGTTTTCTGGTTTGAAATCTCATATATATGTGAATGGTTCTATGAATGTTGATTTATGAATATTTGTATGCAATTTGAAATTGTGATCATGTGTTTGTTGTATTGAATTATAAATTTGAATGTCTAGGTATAATGTAGATTTTAATTTGTATATTGTGTGTGTTTTTAAGTTGCATAAGCATATTTGAGTGCTTTCTTTTATTGACTTTAAATTGTATCATGTGCAATTATTTGTTTGAAATTGTGCGTTGTGAGTTTAGTAGAATTTGTATATTGTATGTTTGTTTGCACTTGTATTTTGTATGTTTCTTTATTTCAAATTGCATATATATGTGTGAGTGATTGTGTGAATGTTTATTTCTAAATATTTTTATTGTATGTGTCTTGAAATTGTAATTTTGTGTTTGTTGTATTGAATTGTGATTGTAATTAATTTCATAGAATAAATTTGAATTTGTATATGGAATGTATGTTTTACTTTGTATAGTGTGTGTTTCCTTATTTAATGTTGCATTTTCATATTTGGGTGTTTGTTTTTGTATTGACTTGAAATTGTATGATGTGTGTTTCCTTATTTCCAATCGTATATTATGTGTTTTTCTATTTTGATTTGTATTTTGTGTTTCATATTTAAAAATTAAAAATTGTATGTTTTCTTACTTAAATTAGTTTGTGTGATGTTTGAAATTGCATATACATGTGAATATTTGTTGATGTACACTTGTATGTGTAAGTGGTTTTTTCAATGTTTTTTTTGTTAATGTATGTGTTTAAATATTTTATTTCATTACATTTGAAATTGTATTTATTTGAAATTGCTTAAGTATGTTTACAAAGTGTTTTGCCAATAGATTCTTGTGTTTGTTATGTTGATTTCTATTAGCAATTAATTTTATTATAAACTTTAATGTCAATATTTTATATAGATTTGGTTAAGTCTTATTTTTTTATTGTATTGTATTTTAATGTTTATTTATTATATTGAATTTTACTTATAATTTGAGATTTTTAATTTCTTTGCTTGTTTTTAAAAATATATTCAGTTAAGATATACTTTTATATTTCTATAATTGTTAAAATGTATAAACCTCATTAAAAATCACAATATAAATATTAATATTATAGTTTACATATTTTCTATTTTTCAATATTTTGTTTTTCATATTTTAAACATTCTTTTTTATGCATTTTCCATTCCAAACATTAATAAGTTAATTGGAACATTTACAACAAATCATAAATATTTTGATAAAAAAACATTAGAAAAACATAATTAGCAATTATTTTTAATAAATATTACTGCTACAACAATAATAATATGATTAATGAAAAATTTTATCATAATTTATTTTCGTTAATGTTGATAAATTAACATGTTTTAAAAATATATCCATTAACATCATTATTCATATAATATATTAAATCAATATAATTCAATCATCTCTACATGTTAATATCTTAAAAACCTCATATTAACAATGCCAAGTTTTTGAGGCATATAAGCTTCCACCTTCAAGTGCTTGACCTGTTAGGAGACATTATAATCTTGAAACAGAGAGGATATTTTTTAATTGTTAATGAAAATTATCATAATAAATATTTAAAAGTAAATATATTAAATAATAAATATTTACATATAGTATAAATTTTATCCATTTTAAAATATAACATTTAAAACAATTGAAAATGAATCATTCACCACATTATTCTATAAGAAAATATCAATTCAATCAAACCTTATGAATAAATTGACCCAACCTTCCGTTACGAAAAAAGGTGGTGATCCCACCCCTTCTAGCATACTTACACTTGAAGAGAAATATTACTAATCAATGCCTTATTTTAATCCTCATCCCTAGCACTACATGGTTTGCTAATTTAATTGGTGTAAGTAATTTTAAGAGAAAAACATGTATTTACTATTAATCACATGATACAATGTGTTTACGGTGTTTCAACATACACAATGAAAACATACAAGTGTCATAATCAATTTTATTTAAACACTCATCTACCATGAATAATTATTTTTCATATCTAATAAAATATATGTACATATATATAAGAAGAATTGTGAAATTTGAATTTATAGGAGCATTTTGTCCAATGCAAAACATATATTTTCTAAGCAATATAATTTATAAAATGGTACATCACTATATTAAATTAACTATTTGTTGTGTATTAAATTAATAATATACTAAAAATGAAATACCTAATTATTATTCACATGTCCAATTAAAAAGGAGAATAGAACTATGTCATTTTAATGTACAATGGAATTTTATCCACTATAATTTGGAAAATAGTACATACACAATATTAAATTTAGTCAATATAATGAAAATAAAAGACATAATTATTCTTCACATGTCCAACGAAAAACCAAACTTTGACATTTTGTGCAACATGAAATATCACCATGTCAGAAATATAATTTGTAAAATGATACATACACCATATTCAATTGAGTTTTTCCCTCTTATTAAATTCACTATATAATAAAAACAAAAGACAATTTTAAATAAAAAAGTAATGTTTCCACTTAAGGTATTGGGTGCATCTAGCCTTGGTGGTTTCATACAAATTTATTGGTAGAATCCCATTAGTGGGAAAATTTTTCTTCCATTCAAATTTAGAATTGACTCCATTCTAGGCTCTCCCTAGCCCATAAAAGAAAAATACAATGCATTCTTATAATTTAGTTTAACTTTCATATAGTGCAACATCAAAAAAGTATTATTTACCAAATATTTTGCATTTTGAACAACGATATCAAAAATACTTATATGCATCATTATAATACATGTACATTACCCTTAACATGAAATGACAATGATCTCAAATGAAAATGGCATACAAGATGACACTTCCAAAATATTATTTTTCCAATGTTCCTACCAAAAATTGTGGCCCTTGGGGTGACTCTAAAACCATATCAAGAGAGTTACTTATTTGATTTGAAACCTTGTGATCCTTGTAGTTGTTGTATAGTATTTGTGTAGCCATATTGCTAATCTACATAACTCCACACTTTCTATCAAGAGGGGAGGTATATAGATTGAGTGGGATTTATGGTTAAGAACATATCCTTCCTCATATGAGACCACATGTTTAAATGTAGAGGGGGTGTATGTCCACCATATATTTTAGCAATCAAATAGCTCCAGGAAGATAGGTCTTTTGTCACACAAACAAGTTGATCTCATACGTCAATTTGGTGCTTAGGCTTGACCATGACCTTTAAATTATATTATTGTTATTATTATTTATATGACCTCTTCCAAAAGGACATTGTCCAATTTTTTATTATTATTCATCCAGACAAGGGAGATTTGCATTAAAGTCTATAAATATTTGTTTCACAACATAATGAATTAACTTCAAATATAGAATTTCCATACTTAAATATTAGAGTTAGATAATTTAGTCAAGGAAAGCTTGAAATTATTATATATAAACATATGAATTACTATGATGGATATCATCCACAATATTGTGGCAAAGCATTCCATAGTTTTCCCCACAAGGTTGCATATATTTCGTGAGTGATCATGCACAAACACAATGCTATGCGAGATCATGCAAAAGTCCAATGATGCTTGGCATGGCCATAACTTGGTTAATCTACAACCATAGAAATGCATACACATGAGGATTTGAGCAATAAATAGAAGATAACATTTAATAGAAATGGTGAACACATTACGTTGAAATTGTAATCATGTGTTTGTTGTATTGAATTATGAATTTGAATGTGTACGCATAATGTAGATTTTAATTTGTATATTGTGTGTGTGTGTGTGTGTGTTTTTAAAGTTGCATAAGCATATTTGAGTGTTTTCTTTTATTGACTTGAAATTGTATCATGTGCAATTAGTTATTTGAAGTTCTATGTTGTGTGTTTAGTCGAATTTGTATATTTTTTGTTTGTTTATTTGAACTTGTACTTTGTATGTTTCTTCATTTGAAATTGCATATATATCTATGAGTGATTGTGTGAATGTTTATTTATGAATATTTGTATGGTATATGGCTTGAAATTATAATTATGTGTTTGTTTAATTGAATTTTGATTGTAATTAATTTCATAGCATAAATTTGAATTTGTATATGAAATGTGTATTTTGTTTTGTATAGTGTGCATTTTCTTATTTAATGTTGCATTTGCATATCTGAGTGTTTTTTTTGTATTGACTTGAAATTGTATTATGTGTGTTTCCTTATTTGGAACTATATATTATGTGTTTTTCTATTTCAATTTGTATTTTGTGTTTTATATTTAAAATTTCAAAATTGTATGTTTTCTTATTTAAATGTTTGTTGTTTGAAATTTCATATACATATGAGAATTTGTTTTATCAATGTTTGTTCATGTATGTTTGTATGTGTAGGTGGTTTTTTCAATGTTTTTGTTATTAATGTATGAGTTTAAATTTTATACTCCATTGCATTTATTAGAAATTGCTTGAGTATGTTTACAAAGTGTTTTGTCAATAAATGATTGTGTTTGTTATGATGATTTGTACTAGTGATGAATTCTATTATAAACGTGAATGTGTGTATTTGATATAGATTTGGTTGTCTTATATTTTATTTTAATATATTTTAATGTTTATCTATTATATTGAATTTTACTTATAATTTGATATTTTTACCTCCTCCTAGGATAGAGCAGTCTTCTCCTGCAACTGGTAAATAGCCAGGCATGCCTTTAAATTACTCGCATACCTGTATACTTGGAAATACTTAATCATGTTTAGAAACCGTGCCTTCACATCATCCTCCCTTTCCCAATCAAAGTTAGGGCGTTTGATCTTCCTACCATCCTCTTGTAACTCCATTATCTTCTTTCCCCTAGATGATTTTTGGGAGCTATGATCCAAGTCTTCTCCACTTTCAGTTCTTCAGATTCTGTCCATTCTTTTTTCTCGTTAATCCTTCTAGATCTACACTTTTGCGGCCAAATTTCTTGGTCTAGTCCCTAGTAAGTTTTTCCTGCTCCTCACTTGGTTTTGGAAGATGGTCATTGCTATTCTGAAACTGCACTATCTCTTGTTCCAGATTTCTTACCATATCCCCAATATGGGAAGGAAATGCAGTGCTACCTTCCCCTAGTTACACATACAAAACTTCCCCACTAGTAATAGCTAGAGGAGAGTTCTCCATTATTGCACAATATAAGACATGAAATATACTATTGAGGATGCATCACCGTATGATCACATATGTACTACTTTATACATATTCTCAGTCATGAGGAACTTATGAAAATCAAGGCCATCCCGTGGATAAAAGGAAGAAGGTTTATGGTGTTCCATTCCTGGTATATTGGGTTTAATCCACCCAAAGATATTCCATAGAACAAACTAATTTGGGTTAAATTGTTAGGGCTACCTATCGAATTTTGGACTAAGCAGGTCTTCATGGACATCGTGAATTTCATTGGGAAGTTTGTATATGTTGATTCAAAGTGTTTGGGGGCTTAGGACAAGAGTGGCCTGGATTCTGATTGAGAAATAGTATATGTGTGGTTTTCCTTACCATATTACATTGCATTGGGGGGCAACAAACTTATCCCAGCGTCTGGATTTTTCCGGGGTGCAATTCAGGTGCTTAAATTGTCACCACACTGGCCACATTCTAGCATAGTTCCCCCACCATTAGGGTGGTAGACATTCATCTCAAGGGTGGCACTCGTCTCAATAGGAATCATTTCCCTCCCCTTTCTACATCGCATGACGTGCCTTCTACATTGCATATCATTTGCACTGCTGCACCATCTCCCTCCCAGCACAATCATCCCTCCGAGGGGCATAGACAAATCCTTACACCACCTAATTCGCCACTTCCATCACCTACAAATTCGGTGGCTAGTGACCTGGTCCTTATTCTCCAGCGGAAGACCTTGGACCTCCGTACCCTAACCATTCACAAGCCGCCTAGCTCATCATCCCCACATATCATCCCTATCTTCGTGGGTAATATTATCATCTATCGGAAGCATAATCGGAACAATATGCACTTCCAAGGGCCTGCTAGTCCTATCCCTTTCAATTCTCATAATGAACATTCCCTTGTTGAGGTTCCCATTACTGATGCTAACTCTTCTTGCGACCTTGGAGCATGCATGCCTACACAGGATTTGTCATGACTTTCATACTATCACTTAACATCTAGGGTTTTGGGGCTAACCCGAATTATATGGCTCTCAAACAACTATTTTCTTCTTTTAGTCGATATATCATTATCTTTCACAAGAACATTGACTCAGTTCCTACTGCGATTAAATATTTTAGAAAGATGTTTCTTGAGTACCACATGGTTGCCACAACTACTATTGGTTTATTGGTTTGTATTTTGGCTCTTTGGGACCCTCGATGGGTTAGGGTCAGGGATTTTTCATGTTTTGTTGGTATCCTTCATGAAGGTCATATTAGTGGTCTTACGGGTGGCTTACATATTCTCAATATGTATGCTCAATGAAAAATAGACCTATTTTTTGGCACAAACAGATTTCATGAGGGAGCTTTGAGATGGTGTCTCTCATCATTGCGGGGGATATGAGCTGCATAATTAGCCTAGACGAGGTATGGGGACACTATAAGAAAATTGACCCTACGATGGAGCTGATTAGAGATGTTATTATGGAATCTAATTTTGTTGATTGATGCCCACAAAGGGTGGTTCCTACATGGGATAATGGCTGGGGGAAGATGGCATCTGTTGCGGAGAGACTGGACCATTCTATTATGCATGGATAAGTTGTGGAGCATCTGGGGAATGCACTATCTGTGGTGATTGACAATTCTATCTCTGATCATCAGCCCATTATATTACAATGGAAAAGTGGGGAGTATAGGAAATGTATGCCTTTTAAATTCAACAGGGCATGGTTCAATGGCCCAAATTTTAATGATCTTGTCTGTGATGTCTGTGTGTGACATGTTGAACGATGCCTATCCCCCATGGATCATATGTTGGATAAGCTTGGTATTCTTTGCGGGGAGGTAAAATCATGGCAGAAGAGGAAGGAATATTTTCTTAATAAGTAACTGCAAGATATTATCTGAGAACTAGATGCCTTTAGCTCCCAGATGTTAACACATTGTCTCCCAGATGCTACTAGTTATCTTATTCATGAACTCAAGCTCAAATATAGGAGATAAAAGATGCAAATGGGAATCAATGTCATTTGCAGAGAAATATATGTAATGCTAGTGTCTCACATCTTTAGAAGGAATACAGTAAGAGGGATGAGATATATGCAGAGTATATTAATTAAGGTGTTGAATTATATGCTATCATGTACGATGTAGATGCTCATACAGAACATTTCAAAACTGTCACTGAGGAGGAGCTCTTAGAGGATTTAAAATCTTCTAAGGGTGATAAGACCCCAGGGCTGGATGGGTGGACGATGGAACTATTCTCCCATTTCTTTATTAACTCAAACATGATATACTTGGCATGGTGGAGGAGTCAAGGAGAATGGGATATGTTCACCCGCATATAAATTCTCGCTCTGTAACATTATTTACAAGGTTATTTCCAAAATTATTGCGATTAAGATGAAGGGTAGCCTGTCCCATTTTATTATTCCTAAATTGTTCAGGTTTGTTCAAAATAAGAAAATACAAGATGTTTTTTCTACTACCCAGTAGGGCTTACATTCGATCCTCATCAAAAAGCAAAATGCTGGCATTACGAAGGTGGATTTACAAAAGGCATATGACTTCCTTGATTGGGGATGTCTCAGACTTGTCCTGCATAAAATTGGATTACAACTCAGGGTTGTGAAATGGTTTA
>APFE030991037.1:0-10296 GCA_000404065.3 Pinus taeda
TCTTCAAAGTTCAGCAGAGAGAGAGAGAGAGAGTACATTTACAATAGAAGTCAACACTTTGACTTATCTAGATCTAAGTATAGATCATCTCCTATAACGATGAGATCAGTTGAAGACATTCTGCTTCAACTGAATCTCCTAGGTGACAACTTCACCTATCCATTTTGTTCATCTGCTGCACCTTACCATGTAGCATCATCATGCTGCATCATGCATCTTCATGCTGCTCATGATCACTGTGCTGCCCATGATCTCGCCAAGCTTCATGCTGTCCAAGCTGCATCATACTGTTTTATTGCTGAGTTGTTGTACACAACTTTACTGCCCTCCATCATCATGCTGTACATATTTTGCTGCTGTCATCATGATGACTGGTTAGGGTACCAAGCACTATTGAAACAGTCCTTCAAACAAACTAGGACATTACTCGGATATGCTGTTGATTTGGGCATATGTACAAGTCCTCAAAACTCCTACACAATCCTAGACTGTGGTGTTATGGCCTGCGGCCTAACACACAGTCTTTCTGTGGCTTCCAGGCAACATAACCCTTGCTTCTTGTCCTTCCAACAAGATCCCAACGGATCTATCCCTTTGCTCCTCTAACTTGGTTCTATAAGAAGAGAACAACTTCATGCAGTCACAAAAGAATATACAAACAATCCTGTCTCTATGATAGTGCTGTTACCAACAGCAATTCGAACTTTCCTTCTTGCTGTCAACAGGCTTCGATTATCTGTGATAGTGTCTATTCTGGGAGTGCATATTAGGCCTCTCTTATCTGGTTAGGGCCTCCTTAGACCAGTGAAGATGGACTGCATTAGGCTGCGTATGAGGGCCTGAGTATAAGTCTACAGGTCAGCGTATTAGGGCCTCCGCATAAAACTTCTGGACAGTGTAATAGTGCCTCCATATTAAACTTCTGGACACCGTATTAGGTGTTTCCATACTCAACTTCTTGACAGCGTATTATATTCAACTTCTGGACAGCGTATTTATTACTGCGTACATCACTGTAATGTTTGCTGCGTATGTTAAGGTATCACGTAATGAATATGACAGGCTGTATGACAGGGTTGTATATATATATATATATATATATATATCTGCATTCCATATATTGAAGCGGATATATCTGCGTCCCATAATATGACACTGTTACACTAACAACGTTTATCCCTTGACTGCGTGTAGGGGCTTCAGCGTATGGGTGCTCTCTGTGTTATATGACCAGCGTATAATATCTTCTTTGGACAGCGTATTATATGACCAGCGTATAATATCTTCTTTGGACAGCGTATTAATATTCCTGTGATCAGCGTGCTAATTTCTCCATGTCCAGCGAGTTAATATCTTCTTTGGACATCGTATTATATGACCAGCGTATAATATCTTCTTTGGACAGCGTATTAATATTCCTGTGATCAGCGTGCTAATTTCTCCATGTCCAGCGAGTTAATATCTTGTTTGGACATCGTATTAGGGCCTGTGTATAAAGGTTTCTAGCACAGCGTGTTAGAGTCTCGGATAGGGCCTTTCTTTTGACTGCGTATGAGGCCTCCTTCACTGCGGCTAGATATCTACGGCTGGGGCAACGTACAGCAGCTAGGGTATTACTTGAACGACCAGCATATCATTCATGATGTCTCTCTCCTTCACCAAAAACCCAGACGTGGAGAGGAGGAGACTACTCAAGAATGTACCTCCAAAATGATAACAAATCCTCATCTATTTATACCAAAATGAGGATGATGAATAGACACGTTGGTTGGGCTTCTAGAGCCTACATAAGCGCTGGTCGGCTTGATAATAATTATATAAACAAAATAAATTCATATCTCCATAAATACTTATCGGAATCGGATGATCTTTGGATCAATCCTACACCTCTCGACGAGAGGGATCCAATAAAAATATCAGCTGCCATAAATAAGCCGACCCACATGAGTTTGGCCCTAGTTGCCAATTTAACAAACGTTGACTGAAATAGTGTATGAAGTAACAACACCTTTGGACTATGTTGTAGTATAGGTTATTGAGCTATGCAAATATGAATTGATGGACCTAACATTGATGCCTTACTGTGATAAGTACTATGATGAGTTGCTTGCTTTGACTTAACCTTGAAAGTAACAGCAATATGTAAAGGACAGCAAAGCAGTTGTGAACAGTTCTTATGACTGTCTAAACAGTGAGATCTCATGATGATGCAACACTTGTCTTAATATAACCTTCAGATGTTAGAGTTTGCATTCTCTATTCCTTTTGATGACAGTAATGAGATTGTAATCTCCTATACAGTGAGAATGTGATGGGACAGCAAGTGACATAGACCTTGACCTGACACATTAGTGAAACAATTACATGACCTTGATAGTTGCTTAACATAACAATACCTTGATTGAGAAAGAAAACAATGATTGACTTTGTGAGCATTCTATGATGGTTGACTTTGACCTTATAGTGATATGACTGTTGAAAAGTGTAACTAGGTTCGGTCTTCATAATGACATGTAAATATGATTTTATGTAATGAGGTGTAAATAAAGAAAAAGGAATAAAGAAAAAGGAAATTATCTTATTAACTCGCTTCATGGGTTTCATGAGCAAGGATTTTGTTTTTGAGTCAAGACTCCAATTGAGAGTATTTAGAATTTATTTGTCATCTAGTCATAAAATGTAAGAGTCATTGTCATGTAAATGAAGTCATGTTACACTTGGAAAAAGGTCAATATTATCTATGTAAAATAGCGTCCAAGAACTTGTCACCAAACCTCTTCAAGTCGGCCTACAAACAATGAGGAAGCTGCTAGATCAAGTCGGCCTAACTCCAGCTTTCATGTCAGCCTAAAGGGCAGCGAAGGAGGTGTATATATAGCCTAACTCGTCCTCCATTTGAAGACATGAACTCGACTCACTTGAGACAAGAAAAAGTGCGAAAGAAGGAAGAAAAGCAGCAGTACGAAGAAAGAAAAGGATTCTTCTGGGTAATACAAATTAGGTTTTCTTCTGGGCCAGCGAAAAAGACATTCTTTTGGGACAGCGAAAATTCTTTTGGGCAGCAGAATCTTCTGGGGCAATACGAAGTCTAGGCAGCAAAATCTTCTGAGGAGTGCGAAGTTAGGGCAACAAGAGAAGGAACCTTCTAGGAGGTCGAAGTAGAGACCTAGAGACTGAGTCTCTCTAGGGGAACCCAGGAAAGACCTAGAGACTAAGATTCTCTAGGGAAAGTCGAAGAGAAGCAGTAAGAAGGATAGAGACCGAGTTCTCTAGAAGGGCCCGAAGAAATCAGTGTGAGAAAGGCAGAGCAAAGGAAGAGCCAGAGTATCTAGGTTGTTGACAAGGTTCTTGGAAGGATACAAGAGTCAAGGGTCTATGTCATGGTCTTGGTACTTATCAATTGAAGATCTAAGAAGAAGAATTTTGATTTTTGAACCTGACTGGAGAAGCCCATATATTGTGTCACTTGTCTCTTTTATTATTGCATATTGATAATTGTCTTGATGAAAGAACACATTAATAAGCTAACAAGGAATTGAATACAATAATAAGAAAGTAAAAGAGCATCACAAGAAATTATCAAGAAAAGAAATTGTTATCTACTACATGGCCCATATTTCTCAACAATGACAACAATATCCATATGACACCTTTCACTTGGTTGATTGACTTGACCTATAAATTGAAGCTCACAAACATATGACAATATTGACCTAGGGTTTGTCTTGTAGTATGACCTAGAATTTGTATACATTAACGTAAATTGTGATCTTGCAGGGCAGCAAGTGTTGAAGACAAGTACATTCAGTTGTGCAGCGCATTGAAGAAAATGGATAGCATGGCTTGACCAGTCAAATAGTGTGTTAACATATATGTTGGTAGCTCTCTGGGTACAGAACTCGAGAACACTGATTGCAAGGCATCGAGCTGACCTGAGACACCTTGGTTTGTGCCATCATTTGATAGCAGTGCCAGATGGTTGTAACATCATGTGTAGCCTGATGATGACAGTGGTTGTGCATTGATGACTATTCATTCATGAACAGTGACAAGTAGAGATAGCCAGCAGTTGTGCAGTGATTTGTAGTGACAGTGATATACAGTGTGCAATGACAGTGATGTGCAGTTGAACAGTGATAGCTTGATGTATAGCATTGTGTAGTGATCAGTTTTTGAACAGTGATTAGTGGCTACCAAGATTCGACATTTATTCTACATCTTTCTTATAGCTATTCTATAGAGTACAGGAGATTCAGTTTGAAAATTGTGAAGCGTGATCTACCGACTCTTCTGGGTGATTGGAGTTACCTTCAAGTTGTGGCCTGAGAACACTCCAGGGTAGCAGGGTGGTGCTAGGGCAATTTTTGGCTTGCACAGGGCGTTGTGGTGTCCATTCAATTATGGTTGATAAACTAACAGGGTAGCGAAGCATGCTTTCCGACAGCAGTTGGTAAACATAGTGTTGGGGCACTCATTAGGTTGTGACCTGATCTACAGAGTGTTGGGGCATCCTTCTGGTTGCAGCAGGATATTAGCGTTTAGTAGCATCCTACAGGTTGTAGCCTATAAAGTAGGGGGTTGATGTCGCCCTCAGTTGTAGCTGAAATTTTCATGTAATCAATTTTCTTTTAACAAGGAGAAGATAATTACTAAAGAAGCGTTCGATGGTTTTTGACCCGGAGGGGGTTTTCCACCTAAAAATATATGTGTCCATTATTTTATCTTTCTGCTTTGTTGTATGGTGTTGTCTACTGTTGATTATTTTTTATCATTATCTAAAGAAGAACAATAATAATAACTGAAGATTAACTAATGCTCTGAAAAAAAATATTAAAAAGTGTTAATTGCTAAGAAACATTTATTCACCCCCCTCTTAATGTTTCCAACACAAACACAAATCCCATTAATCACACAGTTGAGACAAATTCAAATCCAATTGAACTGAAGACATACTCGAATGTTGCAATGCAAACGACAAAAAGTCCAAAAGGAAATCCAGCGATCAAATCAACAACATCAATACCTGAAGTAAATCAAGAAATCGCCAGACACATGATAATGGAAAATCATATCACAAGAGCTCCTTATTGACACCCGAATCATAAAAACAAACATCTTAACCAGTCTACATATCCTTCAGACGAGAAAAAACTGACATATGTCCCCAAGAATATCGATGTCAGCACAATTTAGTCTTATGATAAAAATTCATCTGAAGTATCTAGTAACCGCAAATTTCCACAAAAAAATTGATTTAGGATGGTCAAATCCCTTCTCAACTTGACAATTTTGTTTATCACTCAGAGGATCCTATCATCTTGTATCATCGAAGATGACAACTCGAAGAATTCTGAAAAATGTGAATAGATTACAAGACAAAGAAACAGATGACACATCTTATTAGCAATAAGCTTTGAGGACAAAGATTTTATGAAGAGGAAGGTAATGTTATAAATATAATATATAAAAATAATATAAATAATGTAAATAATGATTAGTATACTGAAGAGGCATATCTCTAAGGAGATGATTGTTCATGAAGGGGCACCTTCCTAGGTATATAAACAGGCCCTCATTTGTAATCAATATCATATCTCATATCTCTTGTACATTTAATATTCTTATATAACATATTATTATCCTATAATGGATATACATATTCTAGATATTTTGAATATTTGGCTCAGTATGAACTTCGTTCGTTACACGAAGTGAGAATAAAGAAGAGATAATATGAGTTAAACTAAAGTAAGTAAAGAGAGAGTGTGCATACGCATAGTTAACTCAAAGAGAGTGCCTTGTTAACTGTATGCATGCATGCGACCCAATTAACTCCTAGAAGGTGTCATCTCACTCCTAAGAGGAGTCTAGTTAACTCATGCATGCATCTCTAGAGGACTCTAGTTAACCCATGCATGCACTCTAATGGCTCAAGAACTCTCCCAATGGACGCATGTGCTTGCCACATCACTATTGACTCATTTGTGCATCCAGATTTTGCCACTTGTCACAACCAAAAACTGAGTCATCGTTGAGACTGCCACATCACCTTACTATAAATAAACGTGCCAAAAATAACAACCCTCCTAAAAAATAGGAGAAAATCAAAAAGGTCCAAAACTAGGGGAACCCTGCCAAATATAGCATGCCTAAAAATAGGTACTACTAAAAATAGCAAGTCCTTACATGTCCACAAAATTATACTCATGAAACTCAATTTTCAATGAGTCTAAATATGTGATCAGATTTGACATGCAACCCTTGCTAAAAATAGCATTGCCTCACATTTTGCCCGAAAGTAGCTCATCAAAATCATGACCTTGTAAGGATCTTAAAGCTATTGTCATCTCTGACATGAGAGTCTTTGAGCTCAACCTACTAAAAATAGAAAGTTTCATGCACGTCCTCCAGGAGAAGCTCATTGGACTCGGGAACTCATAAGGACTCCAAATGTACTATCCTCAATGACATGCAAGCCTCAAAACCTTATCTCCTAAAATGTAGGAGCACTGCCAAACACAGTAACTCTCTCTAATCTGATGAAAACCTAAGCAATATCTATCTCGGAATCAAGATGACACCATTGAACCAATCCCATAATTGAACTCCATGGTAGCAACACTGGATCAAGCAAAGCTACCTCTAAAAATGCCTTTAAATACCAGCCTAAAGAAATGTGTTGGAGCTTTACCTTCTAGATTTGCAAAGTGGGCAAACCTAGGGGTTAACATGACATAAGTGAAGGTCTACCAGACAAGATCATTTTAGACTATGAAGACTTCAAATGCACCCAACAGTTGATTATGAGAATGTTTTCTTCAAGTGCAAAATTTTCTTAAAAGAAGGTAGGTCATCTAAAGAAACTTTGCCCAAAAATGACAGTTAATCAGGATGAAGAACATCATCCAATGATTGCAAAGAAAATTTTGGATGTATTTCAAGAAGTTATCCAAAGGAAAAAGAAGAAGTATAGATGGCGGATGAGGCAACCAGAAAATCCAAAGCCAGTTGATCCAAGACCTCCAACCCACAAAGAGGAACCCGATAAATATACTCAGTTGCATAATTTTGTTGTTGGGGAAGAAGCCTCTAGCAAGGAAAATCCAGCTTTAGCTTAAATACGCAAGCAAAGCAAAGAATTCCTCATATTAAGATATCAGCTTCAGGATCTCGAATACCAAGAACAAAACCAAAGAAGAAACGAGGTAAGGAGAAAGGATAAACTTCTTGAAGTTTTACTTGGGTATTGTATGAGCCCACCAGTCTTTACTCCAAAGTCCATACACATGTAACTGGGGCAGCTTATAAATCAGCAGATTTTATTACAACTTTGGTTTTATTAAAAAAATAGTTGCAACAGTGCAAAACTATTTTATTTCAAGAGTCAAAGTACAAAGGCAATGTACATAAATGAGATCTGTATCTTGTAGTAGAGAAACTAGAATCATTTTTTTATTGTGTCAATGCATAAATCTTTTCATGTTACCCCAAAATTATGGGTCATACGGCATACCTATGATTTGATGTAAGAAAGTTATGGCTACATAAAGTTATGGATTCAAAAAGCATAGTGATTTCAGAATGTTTGTAGAAATGAAAGAGAAAAGCACAATAGATAAGAAGATAACTAATGTGATGTGAAAATGAGACCTACTTGACCTCTATTTACAGCTATATAACTAGTCAAGTAGTCCTTGTTGAAGTTGACTCGATAATCTATCATAGGGTGGCCTATTTTTAATGTGGACCTGCACACAGTGCCAGTCCACTGCTAAGTTGCACTTGGCATATATATGAAAGAATCCATAGCCCATGACACAAATGTATATCAAAAAATTTCAAAGTTCAGAAGTCATCAAAGCCTTCCAATCCCCTTCTCTCTCCTCTTTCATCATTCTCCCAGTCCTCAGATTTCGCAACCCTATCGGGATATTGTATAAATGTCACTAGCATGATGAATGAAGCTATGTAACAGACCTGGGATGCTTGAGACTTGGTCAGCAAGCGAGTACACCTTGGAGTGTTTTTTTACTTGGTTAATTATTCCCACTTTTCAGTGGCGAATAACCTTCTAGCTATTTTCACTCACCGCATACCTCAAATCCAAGGTGACGGCTTGAAGGTTGAGCCCCAATTCCATTTCAATGTCTAGAGTCAATGTATATTACCATGCTAGGTCATCTCTGAAATTCCACAGAATAAGTCTAGATAGGAATTTTTAATAATTACAAATTTCTGATAGGATGGGATTTTTTAATTATTTCTTATGTAAAATGTGATAATATGATGCCAGAAAAAGTTAAGGGGGTATGAGTAATCAAAATTAGACCTCCACACCTCAACTTTCTTCTATCAATGTATATTACCATGCTAGGTCATCCCTGAAATTCCACGGAATTTGAATAAGTCTAGATAGGAATTTTTAATAATTAAAAATTTCGTTAGGATGGGATTTTTTAATTATTTCTTATGTAAAATACTAAAATGTATAATGCAATGCCAGAAAAAGTTAAGGGGGTATGAGTAATCAAAATTAGACCTCTACACCTCAACTTTCCTCTAGGACATACTTTGAGGGGTGAAAAATCACTTCTAGCTCCTCAAAACCCACTTTTCCCAAGTCTAGTGGGAAAATTAGAGAATAAATTGCCAAAAAATAAAAATAAAAGTGGAGAAAAATCAATATTTCCACATGCCAGAATGTTAAATTGGCAACTAGGGCCAAACTCCATGTGGATCAGCTTATTTATGGCAGCTGATATTTTTACTGGATCCCTCTCATTGAGAGGTGTAGGATTGATCTAAAGATCATCCGATTCCGATAAGTATTTATGGAGATATGAATTTATTTTGTTTATATAATTATTATCAAGCCGACCAGCAACTTGAGTAGGCTCAGAAGCCCAACCGACGTGTCTATTCATCATCCTCGCTTTGGTATAAATAGAAGAGGATTTGTAGTCATTTGGCAACTCACCTAAAGTGATCTCCTCTCCACGTCTTGGGTTTATGGAGAAGGAGATTCACTATGGATTACGTTGGCCTAATATGGTGATGCCCTAATCTTATACGCTGCCCTAAGTTACAGTCATGGAGGAGACATCTAGACGCAGGTCCTATAGACACAGTGAAGGAGGATCCTTATACGCTGTATAGAGGAGGCCTTAACAAGCCCTAGCCGCAGTCCAAACAAGAGTCATAGCTGGTGTTCTGGTGTGCCCTATATGCAGCTGAAGTAAGAAGCCCTAGCCGCAGATCCTAGGAGCACTAATACACAGTCCGAAGAAGCCTCTTATCCGCAGCAATAGAAGTTCCCTAAATTACAGTCATCAAGCTCGGATCTCTCTGAAATTCGGATCATAGTTACAGCGAAAAGGGAAGAGACAAGTTCGGATATCAACAGGAATTCGGATAGATGATGAAGGAACAACGAAGGTCTTTTAGGGCTAAATAGAAGTTCAGATCTCTGAGAAAAGGGTTCGATGCTACAACAGAAGAACACCGTTTGGACAGAGGTATATAGACTACATCTCGGGGCATCGAAGGAGCCACAGTTCGGTGCTATAATGGAGATCATTGTTTAGTGCTATGAATGAGCTATATATCTCAGAGATTTGATGCTATCTCAATGTCACAAGATTCGGTACTATCCTAGTTTCGGTGCTGCTACAGTGATCATATTTTGGTGACACTACAGTGATATATTTTGGTGCTATCATATTTTGGTGACACTACAGTGATATATTTTGGGCATGATAGGACTGTGCAATGAAGCTGATGACAGCATGTTTGTGTAGAGGATTTTGGAACTATAGCCTAGCTGCTTTGCTAGGCTGCAAGCCATAGCAAGCAGCTAAGGCTGATATGTATTTGAACTAAAGTATGATCTATGGGCAGCAGCATGGGCAACATTATGCATGGGTAGCATGATGTATGAGATCATGGACAGCATGATATATGGGCAACATAGTATGATGCAGCTTGATGGTGCTGCACAGTAAGATGCAGCAAATGGACGAGATGCAGTTGAAGCAGAATGTCTTCAACTGATCTCATCGTTATAGGAGATGATCTATCCTTAGATCTAGATAAGTCAAAGTATTGACTGCTGTTGTAAATGTACTCTCTCTCTCTTTCTCTGCTGAACTTTGAAGATAAAAGAAGATTTGATCAAAGGGTTTCCCCACACATTGTGGGGTTTGTCCCTGGCTCGCGCCATATATTGTGTCCTCTTGTCTTGGCTTGTCTTCTGCGGTTTTTATTTTTGTTCTATCTGCAGTTTATCGTAATGCTGAT
>APFE030991037.1:18885-34913 GCA_000404065.3 Pinus taeda
GTCTCCCCGCACCGGAGTCTTCGTGGAACATTGAAGAAAAGTCTATAAGATGCCAAAGGTTATTGTTTGATGTTTTGTCTCGACTCTCATGCAATTTCAAGCCATGTTCATTGGACCTTTGCAGGACTCTCCCCACAATTCTGTACTCAATATAAATTAATACAAATCAGGGTACATTACATGTACATTTCCAGCAATCTCTTCGTATACTTGCAGACCATTACTTCTAGATTTAAGCCAGCCTATTTTTTCCTATCCAAATTTCTTTTCTTTGCTTTGCTGTGAGTTTTGGCTACGTTTTTGCAAATCAAAAACATAAGAAAAGTCTATAAGATGCCAAAGGTTATTGTTTGATGCTTTGTCTCGACTCTCATGCAATTTCAAGCCATGTTCATTGGACATTTGCAGGAGACTAGTAGATTATTGATTTTGGAGATTTTCACAATAGGTGGGGTCATTTCACCATCCAACAGAACAAAACTGTATTTTAGCATATATAGAGAATCGAAGAAAAATGCTAAATATCAATGGAAACAAATGAAGGATTGAAGCTGTAAGGCCTCAAAGATCAAATCAGGAAGGGTCACATCAGGAAGCATTTCAATTTTAACAACTCTCGTGAAAGTTTCATGACTGAAAGTATCTCATGCAGAAACCTGTTAAGAATGTCCTCAAGTTTCCCCTAGAGTGTGATCATTAGCCACAAAGAATCATCTCCAGTCGCTTCCAGGGAGAACAATAGACCACATTGAAGCTTCTGGTAGATAATTATGTGAAGCTTAAACTGCCAGAATCTGAATTAGCAACAAATAAGACTTTTAACTACATCCCCATTGCAAGTATCTTAATAATTGCATGTCCAACTTTAATTCCCTTTCACAAAGCCCCAGCATTCTTTATACTGGAAAAATTATTAAAGAACAGAGTACTAGTACATTGACATGCATGATCCCCATTGCTAAAGGTTAGAGTTGGATGGACTTCAGCAAGTATGGACATGAAATCATCCAGAATTTTAATTCAAATGTATTAAGCTTCAAGATTTTTCCATTGAATCGCAAATCCTTCTTTTTATTGTTGAAAAAGAAAGCATGTCAAATTAACAGCATGTCATACCAAGCTTTTCACAAACTTACATGTTGAGTCTTAACAAGAAGAGAAATTGTGTTTCTGTCCAGCTTTCCACTTATTGTTCTAACATCAAAACCACAAAGAACAACAGTCAGATAACATATAGACAGATTCAAAAACTTTAGGTTTCTTCCAAGAAAAGTCATTTAGAGTTTATAACTACACCTTACATGATGGCACCTACCACACGCATAATCTTTAACATAGAAGGAATGCAGGTGAGTTCAGTAAGTTCTTGTCAAATGTGAGAAATGAAAAACTGGAACAAAAGTTTAACAAGAGCTCCAGCGAGAACCTTAAAAAGGATATGTAGTAAGGCACTAGCTCCTCATTCTCGAATTCAAATGGATATGTTATGAGATAATTAATGTACTCATTGCTGAACAAGTAATCTGCAGAAAGAAGACATTATGACTTTTGAACAAATTCCATAAGCCTTTCATGTTTAAATCAACACAAAATTAATAGAATGCAAAGACGATGAATATTCTAAAATTATATTGTTGTAGCTTACAAATTGCATGTTCATTACGCAAGTTCTGGATCATAATACTCAATGTTTGTAGCAACTGTATGGTAACACCAGAATTTTTGCTTATGTTTAAAATACGTACAAATTGTGCCATTATCTGCTTCTCCATAAACAACCTACATGCATTGAACATAATGATTTAATTTGGGTTCAGTTGTCAAGAAGCAAAAGATGAAAAGTTATAAACTTCAGGGCAATTTCTTACTCAAAAATTGAAGGATCGTGCTGATCCCCATAAGTCACTACCTCAGCTATTAGTCTCAGTATCTCAACAAAATCCTGTACCATAAATCAAAACATCCAACTGAAGTGTGCACATGAAAGAGCGATACAAATGGAAGAGTGGCCAACAGCATAACATCATTAAGATAAGACTATGCTTTATACAAACATCAAAATTCTTACCCCATCTGAAGCATTTACAGTTCCATACTCCTCCAGCTGATCAATCAGGTATCTGCATTAGTCAGAATTTTGTCGTTAAAGGTGATCAGTTAAGAATGCATTACTGTAAATGTATAGGTTTAGAAGGTTATCAGTTTACAGTTCTGCAGTTGATATGAGAAGCAGAAATGATACATCATGAACAAATGGCAATTCACTGTGAATGGCAATATGCAATGCCAGCTTATAGCCCAAACATAACTGTGTTATCTTCCACATATCCATGCCATGGAGATTATAATACCTAATGGTTAAGAGCATGTGTTTCTTCCTAAGAGGTCACAGGTTCAAAACCAGAGGGGGTTAGAGTATGTATACCTTCGTAGACTTAGCAGTCAAAATCGCTGCGCGGAGGTGGGTCCCTTGTCCCACAAACAAGGGGGTCTCATACACCAATTTGGTGTCTGGCTTGGCCGTGACCTTAAAAATGGATATTATTATTATTATTAATAAATACAGTTTGATTGGAAAAGTGTTTCACTCTTCCAAACATGATCCAATAAGAAAATGTATTTACTCTGACTCTGGGTTAATGGCATTGTTACCCACCACCAGTGGGTGACCCCTATAGGAGAATTTTTCTCCCAGATTTGTCTTCAGCCGGCAGCCAGCAGCTGCTTACAGCCACCGGATAGCTCAATGTGCCACCATTCTCCGCCACCTGAGCCAGCCGTTATGTGCCCTCGCCCATCTGTTATGATTGTATGTTTGAAGGTGGGCAGTCCAACCCCGAAGGTATGGCTTTCATTACGTAATTAGGTGTTTATGCTTGCTTTTATTGGACACGTTTGGACATGGATTAGTGGGGGGGATTCGGTAGAAAAAATGGGCTTGGTCTGTACTCTTATCCCCTTGTCCCAACTTGGTGGTTAATCTTGTATCTTAGTCCAGTGGGATCTCCTCTATTGGCTACTAGCTTTATGTAATATCCCGTTTCAGAGATATTCCCCAAACCCCAGGAAACTCCAACCAAATACGTACAAATGATATAATAACCGGGAAGCTCAAAGTGATGGAAATAACAATGGTGCAACATATAATAATATAAACATGAAATATAAGCAGATACTCAAGAAATGCAAAGAGAAATGCTAAGCCATTTTATTATACTAAGTAATGGAATGAGTACAGGAGGTCATCGGAAAGGTGGCACTTCGACTTGCACAAGGCAAGTGAAGAAATACACTCAGAATAGTAAAGGAATGGTATCTCTCTGAACTGGGTCCAAGCTGCTAGAGAACTGTCGTGCTATTGCTGCTGCTGGAAATCAAATGAAAATTTGGGGTTGTTCCCATCCTCAAAAAATGCTGAAACTCTGGAATCGGACTCTATTCAAGAAACCCAAAAAAACCCAGAAAGCTTTTCTGAAATGGCCGACCCCCGGAAATCGCCCCCTTAAGGACCCAATCCCTCAAGGCTCTATGCTGCCACTGAATAAAACCCACCAAAAATCTGCCTGAAACTCAGCCAAAATCCTCCAATATGCAAGGGTTGATCCCTTGCTCAATCTCCTAGCTCAAATCCTCCACAAACCCCCAATCTGGAACTACCTCCAGAAGAACTGCGTCCCTCTCTCTCAAGACTGCGCAGTCCTCCAATGCTCAGCTCCTCCTCAATACCAAAGATCAATACTACTACAAAAAGACTACTGAAACTACCTCGCCCGAGTAGGCACTCGAAGTCCCCCGAGGCTAAGGGTGAGATCTCCGAACGGAGACACTCAGTGCACTAAATAGTGCTGCAGACAGGCTAAACAGCCAGCATGCTCCAAGTCGAAGTGACTAGCTCAAATGCTCATTATCCAATGATAAAATGAGGAGGCTCCTCTCTCCTTTATAGCGTTGGCCTCTCATCCCCAAGGCTCACCTCCTCCAACGTAGCTCCTTCTCTTGCCACGTGTTTCTCTCCATCTGTGCAGTCCCTCCAAGTGTCTGCGTGGGCCCCTCCTCTACGTGGTTCTTTGGCCCCCCCTTGGTTCCCCTTTAAGTTACAACATTGTGCTACTAGGGAGAGACTTTATTCTAAAAGTGAGTTATGTCTCCCCTTTCCTCACCTTTTTATTTATAAAATAACTATAGAAGGCAAAATTGAGCAAAATCGAATATTCCAATTAGCCATGGCTAATTAGAAATATTACACTCTCCCCCGACAAAATGTTGCTTGTCCTCAAGCAATTGAAGTGATGGATGCTGCAAAATTTTCTCCCTCTTCCAAGTGGCATCCTCATCTGGCAAATTCTTCCACCTCACCAAGAATTCCCGGATTGTCCTGTTCCGTAGCTACCTCTCCCTAGTATCAATAATAGCCTCTGGCTGCAACACCAAATGCCCCTCATCTTCCGTGAGTGGTAGCTCATCTGTCATTGTCACATGCTACCCCAATGCCTTCTTCAGGCATAATACATGAAAGACGTTATGAATCTTGCTGCCTTGGGGCAGCTCCAACTCATACGCAACCTATCCAATCCTGCGTATCACACTGTATGGCCCATAAAAGCAGGGCTTGAACTTCTCAGCCCCCTTCTGCCTCAGTGACGACTGTCGGTATGGTTGTAATCGTAGGTAGACCAAGTCCCCTACCTCAAACTGTCTCTCCACCCGACCCCTGTCAACATACAGCTTTTGTTGGTTCTGCGTTGTAGCCATATTATCCTTGAGAGCTCGGAGAATATCCTGACTCTCTTGGATCCAAATCTTGGCTCTCGGAGCCTTGCTAGCACCAAACGTCACGTCAGCAAAAGATAAAGGATGATATCCATATAAAGCATAGAATGGTGACATACTAATGGACATGTGATGTGTAGTGTTGTAGCAGTACTCCCCCAGATGCAGCCACTTTAGCCATGCTCGCTGCTACCCACTGACATAGTTACGCAAGTAGCCCTCCAACCACTTGTTAACTCTCTATCTGCCCGTTCGTCTGTGGGTGATAACTGGTACTCGGTGTCAACTTCGTCCCCACCAACTGGAAAAGCTCCTGCCAAAATCCACCCATGAATCGGCTATCCCTGTCACTGGTGATGGACTTGGGAAGACCATGTAACCTGAAGATCTCTCTAAAGAATAGTTCGGCCACCTGCGCTGCTGTGTAATGTGCGGATATGGCGAAAAAGTGTGAGTACTTTGTCAGTCGATCAACGACGACAAAGATGCAATCCTTGCCCTGTACCATGGGCAACCCTGTGATGAAGTCCATCGAAATACACTCCCATTTCCCCTCCGGAATGGGAAGAGACTACAATAATTTTGCGGGACGGTTCATCTCCCCCTTGTTCCTCTGGCAAACATCGCACTCCCGGACATGCTGGAGTACGTCCTCCTTGAGGCCCTTCCATGAGAACCTCTCTAATGGCCCTGTAGGTTTTGGTAAACACCTGATGGCCGGCCAATGGTGAATCATGTGATGCCTGAAGTATCTTCTTCTTGAGCTTAGACCCCTCAGTCAAGAAGATCCGGTCCCTGTAGTAGATGATCTCATCGACAACCCTATACCTGTCATCTGCCACCTACCCATCCAAAACCTCACATGCAAATTTGTCCTTGGAGTACTCAACTAAGAGTCAAGCCCTCCAGTCTGCATCCAAGCTCATAAGAGACAACGTGGCTGGTCTACGTGAAAGGGCATCTGCTACCACGTTGTTCTTACCCTTGACATACTCAATGTCAAAGTCATATGCTTGGATCTTACTAATCCACTTATGTTGCCTCTCTTGTAGCTGCTTCTGCTCCAAAAAGAACCCAAGGCTGTTGTGATCAGTCCTCACCCTAAACCTATTACCCACTAGATACTGTCGAAACTTGGCCAATGCATGCATGATGGCCAACATCTCCTTGTCGTATATAGAATACAACCTCTCGCGTGGAAAGAGCTTCCGATTCTCAAAGGCTATAGAGTGACCTTGTTATATACCTAGGGGGGATAATATGGGGTACAAAGGGAGATACCCAAGGAAATAATGTAATAATGAGATGGGTGATAGTAATAAATAAGGTGGTTAACCCTTATCATGTAAGGGACCACAAATAGTTAGTAATAATGTAATGGGCCCATGGTATTAGATAGATGGTATTGAGAGAACCATGGTAATAACCCATGGTATTGTATGTATGAGACCTATATAGAGGCTAGACTCCACATTGAGGGACGTCAAGAATTATTGTATGAACAAGCATATGGCTTGTGGAGTGCTCTCCTTCCTTAAGGAGTGAATGTATGGTGTTGCCTTACCTTAAGAGTTTGATCAATAAAGAAGCATTTCTATCTATTTCTATCTTCTTTTTTTGGGTATATTTGTATTCTGATATATTTTTGGGTCAGATCTATAACAAGTGGTATCAGAGCACTTTCTTGGGCAAAAGTGGAGAATTTTTTTTTTTAATTTTTTGCAGGATTTCTGGGGCAGCAAGTTTGCAAATCAGATCTGTACGTTTTGGGGCAAAATTTAATTGCAAATCTTGATTCTTTGTGAAAAAATACCCGATTTCAAAAAAAAATTGGTCGAATCGGAGTCAAGATGAAAGAGATATCGTTGATCTAAAAATCAATGGTGTTGCGAACATTTTTTCGGGGCAACAAGTTTGCGACGCAGATCTCTACGTTTTGGGGCAAAATCTACAAAATCTAATTGCAGATCTAAATTGTTTGTGAAAAATTACCCAATTTCAAAAAAAAAAATCATTCGAATTGGAGTCCGGATGAGGGAGATATCGCTGATTTAAAATCAGCTCTTTTTTCAAAAAATTTGGTGACGGCAGGAGAGTTGCAACGCGGATCTGAAATTTCAGTGCCTAGATCGGGATTTCTACCACATGAGAAGATGCAGAATGATGGTTCATTTTCCGAAAACAGGTCATAATAGGGATTCTGAGAAATATTGACGGAATTGTGGCCATTTAAAATTGTAAGTGAGTTTTTCCCAAACCCTCTTCATGGAGAGACTATGTTTTACAAGAAAAGATAATGGTCCTACTATTGAAGAATTCATACAGAAACAAAAGTCCACACATGGGACACGTTGGAAGATTCCACTGGTGCTTAATATGAAAGATGACGCTGACAAATGGTGGTTATCACTTGACCACAAGCAGTTGACCAAACTTTCAGATACAGAGTTTGAAAGAGTCCTTTTAGACAAATGGTCTCGGGATAGAAAAAGGAGAATGCGACACGTAAGGGGTTATTTTTTTAAGGGTATCTCCTTATTGCAGGTTCATGGATTGATTCAGAAGGAGAAGATCGTTGTGTCTATAAATCCTAGTTGCAAACATAATTTTATCAATGTTAATTTGGCAAAAAAATTGCAAGTTCCAGCCAACCACATTGAAAACACACAAGTTGATGATGAGGTTGTTCAAGTTTATAAGGATTTGAAGCTTTCTATGGATAAGTATGTGTTGCATAGTGATTTTTATACTTCAGATATGGATAACATGAATGTTGTTTTGGGATACCCTTGGATGGAATCAGTGGGTACTATCAATATTAATGTGCAGAAGAAATTCTTGAAGCTCTGGTATAAAAAGAAGAAAATTACATTATAGGATATTTCCATCAATAAACAGGTAGAGTACATGGAGGCCGAAGCAGAAGATGTTCCAGGGACTGACATATCAAATAATGAGCCAGTGATGATCGACAATCAAACACAAACAGAGGCTGAAGCAGAAAAGGTTACAGGTGTTGATACATCAGATGAGGGCTCAGTGATTGAAGTAATATTGGAAGATAAGACACCACAGCAAGCACCACAACATGCACCAGATAACAGTCAAGCTCCAGCGAAAGGTGAATTAAAGAAAAAAACACCGTGGGTTAAAACTTCAACATATCATCACCCACATCACCCCACAAGAAAGCAACCAACAAGATGGCAACCAATTAGCCACAAGGACAACAACCCCCGCATTATGGATAGCGAGGAGCGAAGATCCACCTACTACACATCAACACAGAAGAGCTCCCACGGTCAAGTTCCATCTCAAGTGAGCGAGGCACCAGCGAGCTCGAGGGTTCACCTTTCTCTTAGATGGCTAGATGCACGTGCATGGTACCAGTAGACTACTCTTTTGAGTAGATCTTATTATTTGTGTTCTTCCCATGTTTCGGGGACGAAACATGTTAAAGGGGGTGGAATGTTATATACCTGGGGGGGATAATATGGGGTACAAACAGAGGTACCCAAGGGAATAATGTAATAATGGGATGGGACATAGTAATAAATAAGGTGGTTAACCCGTATCAGGAAAGGGACCACAAGTAGTTAGTAATAATGTAATGGGCCCATGGTATTGTATGTATGAGGCCTATATAGAGGCTAGAGACTCCACATTGAGAGACATCAAGGAATATTGTATGAACAAGCATATGGCTTGTGGAGTGCTCTCCTTCCTTAAGGAGTGAATATATGGTGTTGCCCTACCTTAAGGGTTTGACATTAATAAAGAGAAACATTTCTATCTATTTCAATCTTGTTATTTCTAGGGTTTATTTCTTTTATCATATATTTCTGGGTTAGAGCTATAACAGACCTCCCTACATCAATATTGTGCCAATCCCCTCTCCCGACGCATTACACTCCAAAACAAATGGCTGCGAAAAATCCGGCAATGCAAGCACTGGGCAGTTGCTCATAACCTCGTTGAGCCTATCAAAGGCTCGCTGCGCTGTATCCGACCAACTGAATGCCCCCTTCCTCGTCAAATCTGTCAGGGGTGCAACAAGCTGTGAGAAACTCTTGACGAACTTCCGATAGTAGGTGCAAATGCCAATGAATCGTCGAAGTTCTGTCACGTTCCTCGGCTCCAGCCAATCTTTGGTGGCCCTGATCTTCTCCTCGTGGACCCTCACTCCGTCCACCCTTATGATGTGTCCCAAGTATAACATCTCCATCAACCCAAACTCACACTTGGAGAGCTTGGCATAGAACTGTTGCTCCTTCAAGATGCGCAATATTGTCTTAATATGTTGGAGATGCTCCTCCCAAGTCCTACTGTAAATGAGGATATCATCAAAGAACACCAACACAAACTTTCTTAAATGACCACGGAAGAGGTGATTCATGCAAGACTGGAATGTAGCGGGGGCGTTGGTTACCCTGAAGGGCATCACCAAAAACTCAAAGTGCCCATAGTGACACCTAAAGGCGGTCTTTGGAATGTCCTCTTCCCTCACGCGAATCTGATGGTACCTAGATCTCAAATCAATCTTTGAGAAGAACCGTGGTCCTCTCAACTCATCCATCAACTCATCGATCCTAGGTATGAGGTACCTATTTTTCAGTGTTTTATTTATAAATAACTATAGAAGGCAAAATTGAGCAAAATAGAATATTCCAATTAGCCATGGCTAATTAGGAATACTACACTTTAAGAGTGGCACTATATGGGAAAATCTGATTTTGGTTGCATGGTCCCGCTTCCCCACACCATATATATCACTCCCCTCCGCTCATTATAACCCATTTTCACACTTTTGAACTTTTCCCACCCGGATCCACATTTATACCCTTGTACCATGGCATGTGCCTTGGAGCTTTCCTTGTAGCTACCCTTGTACCATCTGTTCCGCCATCATTTCACATGGCACCTGCCATTTAACGGATGTACCATGGACCTGTTACTCCCTTAAAGGCTGAGACCACCTAATAGGGTCCTTTATTAACCTCTCTTGTTGAACTTGGTGACACTTGTACACTCTAAAGCCCATTTGGAAGGGCATGCCACTATGAAGTGTCCACTTTTGCCCCTAGTTTGCAAGCTTATTTACTCAATTGCACTAATGGATTGTTGTACTAGAAGGTGAGGAGATGCATTGGATCTTATATGGGATTGCAGTTGGGTCTTCATTTGGACTTTGTCTCCTTATACAGGGTCTTAGCCCTCCAGAGGGTCATAATGGCACTTGTAGGGTGAGCGTTGAGAGCCATGGGCCTCCACCACAGCAGACCGTCATTTTCCATGCCATGGGCTTCTCCAACACCACTCATTACTTGTTCGTGCCCCAGCCATACAAAGATGATGATGCACTTGGACCACGTTGCCCAGCAGGCCACACATTTGCACATGACACTTGGCAACTGATCCAAGGCCCAGCTGGGGTTTTGTCTAATTCGAAGAGACATGGGAGGGCATGTGTCATCATTCTAGCCCTTCTTGATGGAGCATTGACATGTTTGATCCAGTTGAAGACAGATGAGACCATTGATTGTGCCCCACAACCACTTGGGAGCACCACAGAAGTTTTTCTTGGAAACCAAGACGCCACCGCCTTGGTCATCATTTTGGGAGCCTTCCTCTTCATCATGGCACATGGAGGAATTATCTTGGCCTTTCGATGACCCTTTGCATCATTATTACATCATTTGAGCCTCATTAGAAAGGCTTATTTTACACTTATTGAGCCATTTGGTGGGCTTGTCACCAATAGGGTTGTTATTTTGCACATTAAAGTGATTTTAGGGGCTTAATTAGGCTAATTAGACCAAATCGAACTTCTAAAGGCTCATATAAATACCAGGAGAGCCTCATCTGTAAGTCATCATCATTTGGATTGGGATTTCTCTTGTAAAAAGAATTCATACCTGCAATTGATGGACGAAATTGGTAGTAGTTATCGATACATTTTAATGTTTGCGATTTTCGCTATCTTGTCATGAAACTTCTATTTGCAAATGTGATGGATGGATATATTTAATTTATCTTGTAAGTGTTATTTGGCATTATTTCTTTACATTGTTGCATGACTAATGTGTGGAATGTCTTGTCATAATTTTACATGTGCCCTAAATTGATGTGAATTCATGAAACACTGGGATTATTGAAGCATTGCATGCATTACTCATTAGATATTGTGAATGAATGTTCCTAGAGGCTCGTTTTGAACCTTGCGTCCTCGAATCTCCATCACTTCTTGCCAAGCAAAGTATAAATACCAATTGTAGTTGAATTGTTGCTTCCTTAGGGCTAGCAAAGAGTTTCATAGGTCTCCTTGATAGAGCAAAGGTCTTGCATCAAAGTAAATCTAGACTCTGTTTGAAGCATAAAAATTGATAGCTTGGAGACTTGAATGTAAAAATACACGAGGTATTTAATAATAATAATTTATTATTATTTATTATATATATATATATATATATTTATTGTACAAGTGATGAATGTTACAAAGAGTTCCCCATATATATATACCTAAGCAGGGGTCCTTTCGTGAATGGGCATGTCTTTTAGACATGCCTTTTCACTTAACTTAATGACTATTTAACATAATCAATATTTAATTATTTGATATTACATTTATTTTATTTATTTACTTGCTATGAATTATATTCATAACATAGCCCCTTCCTTCGGAAGCTTTATCCTCAAAGCTTTAATGTTGTGGATTTTCTTCACTTAGTGTCTGTCATCTCGACGTATATAATCTGGCCATCCTCTCGTCTTATAGCTCATCAATAATATTCCCTTGGAATTTTTTATTTAATTATTTTTTATATTTTTTTAATAACTCTATTTTTTTTTAAATAACTCTATTTATTTTAATAATATTTTTTATATAAATATATTTATTTTTTAATTTATTATAAGTTGTTTTTTTAATAATAAATAATCTTTTAATAAATATATTAATTATATATAACCATATTAAAATTATTTAATATAGTTTATATTTAATAATATATATATAAGATTATCAACCCGACCTTAACGCTTCATCACTCCATTTTGGTTCCCTTTCTATCAATACACCTACACTTGATTGCCCGTCGCTATCCCCTGGTACCCTACACTTGCTCATTGCGATTTCGTCGTCCTCACCTTCTTTCGAGCCAAACCCTTCGGTTGGTCATCTCCACCTGACGAGCTCGACACCACGTTCAGTTCAGCCTGCGGGAGACCCTTCAATCCCTAGCAATAATCCGCCCTCCTCTGCAAATCCACCATTTGGGTGTTTCGAAACACCCGCGATTAGGGTAAAATCAGCGACACAAATTCAACAGGAAGGGAATGCCTCCTCAGACCCGTTACAGGATCATCCATCAGCTCCCCGAACCGGAAAGCGAAAAATCAAGTGCGTGAAGGTTTTGACAAAGGACTTCACCATTTGCTTTAGAGAGGGTATAGCAATGGGGGAAGCGCCTAATAAGGCCGGCTCTGTCCTGGTTGGACATGTCCGTGGTAGGGCATATACGACAGATAGATTGACTCTCTGGGTGCGCGAAATTTGGGGCAATACCCTCCAAGAACTGCCGGAGGTACAGGTCCTTCCTTGGGGCTGGTTTGCACTGCACTTCGCAAAGGAGGAATATACTGATCTGGTTCTTGCCCGGTACTGGCATATTGAGATGGCCCCGGTTCTCCTTGAGCGTTGGAGCCCTCTTTTTGATCCAGAAAGGGAGCAGATTGGGGCAGGGCCACTTTGGGTTCGGCGACTTGGACTCCCTCTGCAATATTGGTCTGAAGAGGTCTTCGTCAAGATTGGAAACATGCTCGGCACCTACCTGGACCACGACAAGTCATATGTTCAGACCAAGAATCAAACCCTAGCACGAATTCTAGTTCATTTGGATACACGTGAGGGTCTGGAGGAAAAAATCTCTCCAATGGAGGCATTTCTCTCAGGTACAGATTCTAGACTACAAAGGAGTCTCGTTCCGCTGCAGAAGATGCCACAAAGTGGGGCACATTTTCAAGGAATGTCCATTGATCAAGAAATCCCCTGATCCTCCGAGCGCCCCAAGTACTTCAAAGGGACAAGCAGTCTCCCCTCCAGGGCCTCTGTTCAGATTGGTACTCCCTTGGCTACAGAAGGTGCTCATAGGACACCATCTCCTCCTTTGACGCGATCACGAGATGCTGTCGACGCTGCGAAAAAAGCAAGTACTCCTCTCCCCTCACTTCCTGTTTCACTTTCATGCAGTTCATTTCTTGTATCTTCATCCATTTTGAACACTTCCTCTATACCCTGTAATCTCGGCCTGTCTTCATGCACCATAGCTGCCACTGCTCCTTTACCACCTCCACCCTCCAACCCTTCCCCTCCCTCTCCTGATGGGACTAAACCGCCTCATAAATATAATTTGCACTCTCGTTCGCATCTCGATGGTCCTTCCACTCACTATATAGGGCTAGGACTCACCCTCTCTGGTTCTATTGTTCATTCATCTCGAGGCCGAAAATCCTATCTCTCAAAAGCCATTCAAAAGGCTGGGGCAGAGGTTGTCTCTAGTAAACAATCTACCTTGGAAGGGGTTCTTAGAGCACTGAACACCCCGGGGAAGTTTCCCCCGTGAAGTGCCTCTCATTTAACTACATAGGTATGGCTAGTGCCTCCAAAAACCTAGCCCTGTGTAGGTTATTCGAAGCTGAGCCTATAGACATCATTATGCTACAAGCATTGTTTTAAAAAACAGCTGTTTCGATACCGAAACGGCCGAGTTGATCCGAGCCGATGCCCTCAGCCATGACTCGATCTTTGAAACGGTACGTTTGGCCGAGTCATCGCTGACTCGGCCAACTCGGCCGTTTCCGTTATGACTCGGCCGAGTCACAAAAAGCCGGCCCAGAACACGTTAAACAGCGATTTAATATTTTTTTAATGGATTTTTAAGGTGTTTTCTGATTGGTTTGGACTCCAAGGTGTTATATGAATTTGCTAAATGTCATTTGGGGTCCATTTCCCCCTCCCAAACCCTATTTAACACACTCAAGTGCTCTCATTCTCTCACAGCAATCTTATGCATTTGAGTGAGAGTCTTCTTTGAGAGTTAGTGAGCAGTTCTTGAGCTTGTTTTTGGAGCAGTAGTGAGGAGTCTTGGAGGAGCATTGTAGCTAGAGTGAGGAGCTTCTTGGGCAGCCATTTGGAGCAGCATTGAGGAGCTGATTCTTGGAGCAAGCTTGAGGAGGCAGTTTGTGCCTGGAGTTATTTTTTTTCACCTCTATAAATCTGTTTTTGCTTAGTAAATTTGAGGTGCATATATAGAAAGCTTAGAGAGTGTTTTTTGTCAAATAAATGAACATTGAATCAAGTTTTTTTTTTTTTCATTTTCAGATTGTTTGCTTTCATTTCCTATTCAAAAAATGGCACCTAAAGCAAGAGATCATGCTTGGGCATATGTTGAAATGGTTGATAGTCAAATGTAATGCAAATTTTGCCATAGGAAAACTAAGAAAGGTCCAGGGGGCATTAATAGGCTTAAGCAACACTTGGCAGGGTTTAGAGGCCAAATTACCCCATGTACCTCACCAGAAATTGGGGAGATTAGGAAGAATTTGTTGGCCAACATTGAGAAATTAAAGAAGATAAGGCTAGGCAAAAAGACATACAGGCTGAAATTGGGACGAAGAGGGAGATACAAAAAATGATGGTTGCCAACCCCCATTATGATTTTGAGGGTTCTTCCTCTATCCCTCAAACCAATGCATCCAATCCTTTCCGATATGTTCCTCCCTCTTTTGGTTTTGTTCAAGATAAGGGAAAGGGTAGAATGAAAAAGGGTGATGTGACTATCAAAAGTTATTTCACTCCGGCCTCCTCTCCATCAGATGCACATGGTCCTGAAGTTTGTAAAACTCAAATGCAGCCCACTTTAGATGACCATTGGAAGAAAGAATTGAGGGAGACTGCTTGTGAGTACATAGCTAGATGGTGGTATGATGCTGATATCCCCTTTAATGCTGCTCGTTCACCATATTATGAGCCTATGTTTGATGCCATACATGCTGCTCGAAAAGGCTTCAAAGGCCCTACTATGCATGAGCTAAGGGGGTTTCGTTTGCAGAAAGAAATTCAATCCATTAATGAGTATTTGCAAGAGTTCAAGGACTCATGGGAAAGAACAGGGTGTACCATCATGTCAGATGCACTGATCAAAGAAACCATACCATCATAAACTTTCTTGTCTTCTGCCCACAAGGAACCATTTTTTTAAAATCAGTTGATGCATCTGATAAGGTAAAAGATGGTCACTTGTTGTTTCAACTATTGGATCAGGTTGTTGAGGAGGTGGGGGTGGCTAATGTTGTTCAAATCATCACAGATAATGCCTCTAACTATGTTCTTGTTGGTAAACTGTTAGAGGAAAAACACAAGACCATCTTTTGGACCCCATGTGCTGCACATTGCATAGACCTCAAGCTTGAGGATATTGGAAAATTAGATTGGGTCAAAAACACTATAGATCATGCCAAAAGCATAACAAAATTTATCTACAATCATACATTGATTTTGAGCCTCATGAGGAAACACACTGGGGGCAAGGATATTATTAGCCTTGCCATCACTAGATTTGATACACATTTTTTGACATTGCAATCTATGTTTTCCCAACATAGAAACTTGCAAAAGATGTTTTCCAGTGATGAATGGAATCAAAGCAATTGGTCTGACAAACCGGAAGGCAAAGAATTGAAAAGGAAAGTCTATGAAGAAACTTTTTGGAGAAAGGCAACAGAGAATGTGAAGCATGCTGAGCCACTAGTTAAGGTGTTGCGGTTGGTGGATGGGGAAAGGTTGGCTATGGGCTTCATTTATGAGGCTATGGATCAAGCAAAGGAGCAAATAAAGACGGTATACAAGGATAAAGTGGCAAAGTATGGGCCCATTTGGGCAATCATTGATGAAAGATGGAACAATCAACTCCATCGCCCTATACATGCAGCTAGGTATTTTTTGAACCCGCGATATCATTATAAAGCTAAGGAGTCAGGAGCTTTGAGGGGGGAGGTCAGAGATGGACTGATTGATTGCATTGATCGCATGATCCCATTGGAGTCTGATTAGCTGGAGATACACCGACAGGTCACAACCTTCAGCGATGCATCAGGTACCTTTGGGAAGAACCTAGCAAAGATTGCAAGAGAAGCAGATGAGCCAGGTAAACAAAAATTTCAATTTTCAAATTCTTTATAGTTTTACTTTTTTTTTTTAA
>APFE030991037.1:35198-62925 GCA_000404065.3 Pinus taeda
TTTTTTTTTTTTTTTTTTTTTTTTTTTTTTTTTTTTTTTTTTTTTTTTTTTTTTTTTTTTACAACGACCGAGTCATTGAAATCGAGTCGGCCGAGTCATTACCGTTTCGGAGTCGGAGTCGGAGTCAATCCTCGGCCGAGTCGGAGTCGGAGTCGGAGTTTTAAAACTATCGCTGCAAGAAACCCTGGGAGATGTTGAACACATAACCAAAATAATGACTTCCTTAAAATCTGGCTGGAAATTTTACTCCCTTGACGCAATGGGACGTTCTGGGAGATTAGCCATTGGTTACGACCCCCGTTCCATTAAGGTATTATCATCTTGCGCTAGATCGGGGTTTATCGATATGGACATTTTCTCGGCCGATCTTGGCATGAATCTTCGGGTCATTAACATATATGGACCCTGTCATCAGCGAGAGGATTTTTGGCAACACTTTCTCAACCTTTCAATCACTTCCCACGATCATCTGGTCCTCAGGGGTGACCTCAATTTCTCCCTAGTTTTTGGGGAATCATGGGGATCCCAAGCTCAAGTGGATCCTCTCTCTGGGTACATGATGAATCTACTGGAGTAGTATAATCTTGCAGATGTCCCCATGAACAAGCCCCTTCCTACTTGGAGGAATAGAAGGGTGGGGGAAGTAGCTCTAGCTAGAAGACTAGACCGTTTCCTGATTAAGGTGCCTCTTTTTCATCTGTTGCACCAATATAGGCAATGGGTGGGCTCTGGGGTATATCTGATCACTCCCCCATATACTTGGAGATCCTCGGCCCCCATCCAAAGCCCAGGCCTCACTTTAAATTCAATCATGTATGGCTACAGGACCCTAGATACACCAAATTGGTCACTGACTTCTGGAAGGCAAATCCCATATCGAGACACAGATCCCCAGCTGAGGGGTTCTGTCACAATCTGTCTCAGCTCAAGCACCTATCCATCTCCTAGGCCAAAGAGAAAAATAAGAGGGATGACCACACTTTATCACAGATTAAGACAGAGCTGAGTGAGCTTATGGATGACCGTAACATGGGATTTACATCTGCAAGTGAAAAATCCCACCTAATTGAGCTTGAGAAACAGAAGGAAAGGATATTAAAGGAAAGAGAGGAAACCTAGAGACTGAAGAGCAGGGCCATCTGGCTTCAAGCAGGAAATGACAATACAAAATTCTTTCAGAACTATGCCAAGGGAAGAAAGGTATCTAACACTATTTGGAACCTGCCCTTACCTAATGGAGGTGTGGCAGATACCTACAATAAGCTTTCCCTTCTAGGCATCACCCCAAGGCTCAAACCTCGCGGAAATCATTCAAGTTGTTGGACAATTTCCTCGGTTTGTGGAGGAAGATGTGGCAGAAGAGCTCAACTCACCAATGACATCTGGTGAACTTGAAGGGACTCTGAAATGGTTTAAAAAGGATAAAAGTCCAAGGCCGGAGGGATGGAAGATCGAATTTTATCTTGCCTTTTATGAACTCTTGGGACAAGACTTGCTAAATGTTGTGGAGGAATGAAGGACCTCGGGTAAACTATATGATGCCATTAATTCCACCTTCATTGCCCTTATTCCCAAGTCTGACCCTCCAACATCTTTCAATGACTTTCACCCCATCTCCCTCTGCAATTGTCTCTACAAAGATCATTCCAAAGGTCATTGCCAACAGGATCAGACCCATTCTCTCTCATCATATATCTTCCGAACATTTTGCCTTCCTTGAGCATAGACAAATCCATGAAGCCATTGGCACAACCCATGAGGCCATTCACTCGATCAGGTCCAAAAAGCTTAAGGGTATCATTCTAAAAATTGACCTGGCAAAAGCTTTCGATTGAGTTAGTTGGCTTTACATCAAAATGCTTCTCATTCACCTTGGCTTCCCGCATGCTTTCACCACCTGGATCATGTCTTGCATCACTACTCCAACTTTCAGTGTCCTCAAATGGATCAGCCTCTCATTTTTTTCATGCAGAAAGGGGACTCAAGCAGGGTTGTCCCCTCTCCCCCTTGCTATTCCTAATTTTCATGGAAGGACTCAGTAGGCTCCTTGCACAGGCAAATAGGAATGGTAGACTATTTGGACTCAAAATAAATGATCTTTGTCACTTCACACACCTCCTATTTGTTGATGATGTCCTCATTTTCCTTGATGGTAGTATCAGAGACTCTGCTTCCTTCTCCAATGTTCTTTCCCTATTCTCCTGGGTTACAGGTATGTTGGCTAACCATGGGAAATCCACTATTACATTAGCCCACACATCCATCCAAGAGTCTCGTTTTGCTCAACAACATTTCCCATACTGTATTCTCCCTCTAGATCGGGGTTTTAAATACCTGGGATTGTGGATCAAACCCCTCAGCCATAAAATTGCGGACCGGATCTAGCTGGTCATAAAGTTGGAAAAAAGGCTCTCAAATTGGTGCCATAGATTCTTATCCAGAGCAAGTAGGCTAGTGCTCATCAAATCAATACTGGAGGCTACACCTATCTTCTAGATGGAATTGGCATGGATCCCCAGGAACATCCTTGCCCGTCTTCAACAGATTTGCAGCAGATATCTTTGGAATGGACAACAAGATAAGAAGATTTTTGCTTGGGTCAGGTGGAATAAGATCGCCTTGCCCAAAAAATGGGGAGGCTGGGGATTAAAAGACTTAAATCTTTTTGCTCAAGCACTTGCAGCTAAAATGGGTTGGACTCTCCTAACTAGACAGAACCTCTGGACCTCTGTCACTTATCATAAATATATCTGGCCTCTTTAGATCATGGATTGGGTGCGATTGCCTCGATGGCCAAGGACTGGTATATCATCTGTCTAGAAAGCCCTGCTTCACTCCCTTCCTATCATTCGAAATCATTTGGCCTGGAGGATAAACGATGGATCAAAAACTCGCATCAGTCTGGATCCCTGGACTGGGGGGGAGGCAGGTACCACCTGCCGAGAAAATTAATTCAGAATCTAAATCAGCAAGATATCAGAGTTATTACTCACATTGCAGATCAAGGGAATACCACCATTTTTGCACAAGGTTGGAAATCTGCTCATCGGCTCAATATCCCCCCCCATTGGCACCAATTGTAGCAAATCTACATATCCGCACTGAGTGAATCTCACATCAGAATCAAGGAGGGACCTGACGAACTCATATGGAGCCTTGCGGAGAATGGAATATACACCCCAAAAGCTGATTACCTCGGGCTGATTACTAACAGACAACCGGAGCAGATTCACAATTGGTGGCAGAGCATATGGAAGTTGAACTCCCCTCCGCGAACCAAGCTATTCTTCTGGTGCGTGCTTAGCAACAAAGTCCCCACTGGAGAATCCTTAACACATAGCGCCCTTCGTGGACCACACTGGTGTGTCCTCTGCAAAAAATCATCTGAATCGACAGAACATCTTTTTTTAAATTGTGAATCATCGATTAACCTCTGGTAGTCTTTCTCCTCATCGATTCAATTGCCCAGTAGATGGAAGGGGGAGAACATCAACCATGCCTGGAAAAACTGGTGTAGTGCGCACCACGGATCAAAGTTGATATATCTCCCTCTTCTCATATGCTGGAATATTTGGCTGACACGGAACCGAATAATTTTCGATGAAGATGTAGCTAGATGGCAGTATATTACAGCCAAGATCATCTCAGCTTACCATGAACTGCCTGATCTCATTAGGCCCCGCCCTAGGAGATCACTTGCACCCAATCCCATAGACAAATCTACACCCTGGGCATATTTTGACAGTGCTGCACAAAACCAATGGTGTGGGGGAGGATTTCTATTTTTCCTATCTGAACAGCATCACTTCAAGGTCAAGATGGGACTCGGATAAGGGACAAACAATTTTGCAGAATTAATCACTCTTCGCTATTTACTGCACTTTTCACTTGGCCATGACTGCAACAATCTTCAAATTTTTGGAGACTCAAAAATCACTTCCTGCCATGCACACACTCTCAGAAATATTTTGGATGAAGTGGACATTTTCAAAGCACAGTTTAACTCCATCTCTTGTCATCATATTTACAAGGAATATAACTGCAGTGCTAACAGGCTTCCCAAGGAGGCCACGCTACTACCCAGAGGCCAGTGGATGATACAGGAACAAAGGGGTACTGACGAGTATCAATGCTATCACAGGCCGTATATCGATCAGACATATCATAGCATTGAGAGACCCTAATCTTATTTTTTGACTTGCACAGTTTTTACATTGTACATATTTCAATGTATATTTCCTTTTCAGACTATATATTATGGGCATCGCCCTGCGTGGTGAATGTATTCTGTAGATAACAGTTATGATACTTTATTTACCAGACTCTCTGATGCTATCACCCTGCGTGGTGATTTATGATTGAAACACCAGCACCATTTTTGGACAGACAGAGATCTACTTTTAACTGATACACACTGAGATGGCCAAGGGCCAATGATGCATATGCCGCCAAGCATCTACTATATGTAATTTTTCAAAAATAATGAAAGATTACAATTTTTCCTGGGCAAAAAAAAAGATTATCAACCCATGTCAACTATGTAAAGGGTATTTTTTTTTTTTACAAATCAAAATTAAAAAAAATAGATGTGACTGAAGGTTATGGTTTTGACCATTGATGGATTACGATTTACCAACAGACGACGCCCTTGACTTTCAAACACGATGTTTGACAGCAGAGATTGCAGTGTTTAATCTTATTAGAATGGTGGAAGGTTGGGTCGATGAGAGATGTCTGGCGGCAGTTTTTTTGCAGCAGCAGCAACAACAGGGTTGGCAGACAAGAGCAGCACGAAAATGGGAAATGGTTTTGGACGTCGCCTTGGCTGCAAAGGTGGACAAACAGGGATGGACAAGAAGGACGAATAGGATCAAAGGAGGGCCTATGGTGTACAGGTGACGTGGAGGGTCAAAGGACGGTCTACCACTGGTGCATGATAAGAAGGCAACAAAAACAGAATTGATGGCAGAGGTGCAGCGGGGAATGACAACGGTTGGGGAGATGTGGGTAGTCATGTTCGATTTGTTTGACAGCGGATGGCATAGAGACAATGGATGATAGGGACGAAGGTGCCGGATGGATGTGATGGAGCAGTGACGCGGGGAGCAGTGACGACAGATTGAAGCGTGGATTGGCAGCTTGGATTGAAGCTTGGATTGGCAATGTTATGTCTTCTCGATGTATGTGAGTAATCTGTGAATAATCTGCAAATATTTCTTCAGTGGTTGTCATAAGCAAAATGTGAGAACACATCGTATTGGGTGCAATGGACTATTTCCAGCAGTGGAAGATACCGAGCATTTTTCAGAACAATGAATATCATAAATAACACAGGTAATACATGGCCTTCCTTCTGTCGCAACAACGTGTTCTACAAGAGAGCTTTGTAGAATGATAATAAGTCCATGTAACCACTACATTTAATCACCCTCACAATCTCTAGGGACCCTATGCTGCTCATGCTCACGTTTGGAAGCATTTCCAAACATTTCATAACCACGATTTCTTCTGCTTCCAAGGACTTTAATTGTGATATTCCTAATTATCCATGGCTAATTGGAATATTCGATTTTGCTCAATTTTGCCTTCTAAAGTTATTTATAAATAGAAAGGTGAGGAAAGGGGAGACATTACTCACTTTTAGAATAAAGTCTCTCCCTAGTAGCACAACGTTGTAACTTAAAGGGGAACCAAGGGGGGGACAAAGAACCACGTAGAGGAGGGGCCCACGCAGACACTTGGAGGGACTGCGCAGATGGAGAGAAACACATGGCAAGAGAAGGAGCCACATTGGAGGAGGTGAGCCTTGGGGATGAGAGAGGCCAACGCTATAAAGGAGAGAGGAGCCTCCTCATTTTGTCATTGGATTATGAGCATTTGAGCTAGTCACTTTGACTTGGAGCTCGCTAGCTGTTTAGCCTGTCTGCAACACTCTTTAGTGCACTAAGTGTCTCCGTTAGGAGATCTCACCCTTAGCCCCGGGGGACTTCGAGTGCCTACTCGAGCAAGGTAGTTTCAGCAGTCTTTTTGCAGTAATATTGATCTTTGGTATTGAGGAGGAGCTGAGCATTGGAGGACTGCGCAGTCTTGAGAGAGAGGGACGCAGTTCTTTTGGAGGTAGTTCCGGATTGGGGGTTTGTGGAGGATTTGAGCTAGGAAATTGAGCAAGGGATCAGCCCTTGCATATTGGAGGATTTTCGCTGAGTTTCAGGCAGAGTTTTGGTGGGTTTTATTTAGTGGCAGCGCAGAACCTTGAGGGATTGCGTGGGTCCTCAAGGGGGCGATTTCCGGGGGTCGGCCATTTCAGAAAAGCTTTCTAGGTTTTCCTGGGTTTCTTGAGTAGAGTCTAATTCCAGAGTTTCAGCATTTTCTGAGGAGGGGAACGGCCCCAAATCCTCATTTGATTTCCAGCAGCATGGACGCAGTTCAGAGAGAGGCCATTCCTTTACTATTCTGAGTGTATTTCTTCACTTGCCTTGTGCAAGTCGAGGTGCCACCTTTCCGATCACCTCCTGTATTCATTCCATTACTCAGTATAATAAAATGGCTTAGCATTTCTCTCTGCAATTCTTGAGTATCTACTTATATTTCATGTTTATATTATTATATGTTGCACCATTGTTATTTCCATCACTTTGAGCTTCCCGGTTATTATATCATTTGTATGTATTTGGTTGGAGTTTACTAGGGTTTGGGGAATATCTCTAAAACGGGATATTACAATGGTATCAGAGCATAGATCTGGCTCAGCCTGTGGAGCTAGCAATCTATGACACCGAGGGAAAAGCCCTACATCTGTTACAGAGGTAGGAGATACAGAGACACTGAACGTAGTTTGGAGAACACCTACAGGGAGGGAGACTATGTTCCTGTGGTGGACGCAGAACAGGAGGAGCCTGTGGTGGACGCAGAATAGAAGGAGCCTGTGGTGGATGCAGAGCAGGAGGATCCGATGGCAGATGAGGACAAGAAGAGATTTGCGGACATGCTCCTCAAATCAGTGCAGGACCCGTCGAGGCAAATTGAGGTGATGGGGCAGAGATTCATGGTAGTGGAGGCTAGACAGCGTGAGAACCCACGGGTTTTCCAGGGTACATCCCACCATTTTCCAGAGCAGGGTGCCACTCAGCGTGACACTACCCAGTAGATGGCCTCACATGCCCCTACACGCTCTACCATGCCCACTTTCCTAGGAGCAGACACGGCAGCTGGAGCCCAGCAGGAGGCAAAGCTCGGTCACATGGGCGACTATTTTGCAGAGTACCAGGCCTATGGGCAGGAGTTCAGGGATGCTCTATCATTCAAAGACTTTGTTCAGCTCCAGTGAGATAGTAGACCCTGCGATCATCATAGAGGACACCGGCATTATCACAATGGAGACACCCACCGCACAGCTAGTGGATTTCACTTGCCTACGTTTGACGGTTCATCAAATAGTTCGGCAAGGTCTTGGGTGGAGAAGCTGGACATCTATTTCCAGCTTAACCAGATGTTGGAGGCAGAGGCCATCAAGGTGGCGACATTACATTTAAATGGTGAGGCCTAGGATTGGTGGTTTCATGGGATGGTTACACTCGGACATTCCACAGTGACGACATATGCCAAGTTCACTAGGAGATTGATGGAGAGGTTTGACCGGAGGGATTCGGAACAGCATTTTGTTGAGCTGACGAGGCTCAAACAGACCAGGAGCCCTGAGACCTACATCGTAGACTTCTTGAGGGTTTCAGTGATGGTGCCAGATCTATCCATGGCATGGAGGATCTACATGTTTGTAGAGGGGTTAGCAGAGCCACTTCGGGGTCTAGTCAGATCCACTAGACCAGCCACACTCCAGGATGCTATTAGCAAGACCCGGGACTTACAGGATGCCTTACGCAGGACCCGGACACCTTACCCCCAGAGGCAAGCTTTCCAGCCTAAAGCTTTCCAGCCTAAGGGGAAGGATGTGAGGATTCCACCTCCAAAGGGGAATCCAGGACGAGCACAGATTGATGATGACGCCAGGAGGGAATTGAAGAAGAAGCGGTTGTGTTTTACCTATCAAGAGCCGTGGGCACCTGGACACAGGTGTGCTACTGGCAAGGCACACTTTATTGAGGTCTTCTCCAAGAGCAGCAGGGAAGAAGATGAGGAGGATGATGTGGAGGCAGAAGATAGTCATGCCGTGCAGGGTCCTTTGCCACCTCCACCACCACCAGCTGGTGGTGCAGCTTTTGCACCTACCGGAGGGGCCCTTGCGGCATTGCGGGGAGTTCCCAAGTATTTGACGCTGCGCGTACGGGGGACAATACGTGGCCAGCGAGTATTAGTTTTGGTTGACAGTGGGGCCACCCACAACTTCATCAATGCACATATGGTTGAGCGGAGAGGTATACTGACAGAGAGCTTCGATGGATTTCCAGTTCTGGTCCCAGGAGATCAGACCATTGTGTGTGCTCGTTATGTTCCAGAGTTATCAGTGACAATGGGCACCTACACACTGACTGACCACTTCTTCGTGGTCAATATTCCGGACACCAACATAGTACTGGGTGTTCAGTGGCTTATCACTCTAGGGAAGGTCACGATAGATTAGAAGGCCCTAGAGATGGAGTGGGATGATGAGAAGACAGGGAGGCATGAGAAGATACGGGGATAGCACACATACCCGCCTCATGCTGTTTCGGCTCATCGGATGGAGGCAGTCTTCCGGAAGGGAGACATAGAGTGGACAGTGGGGCTGCGTGCATCAGAGGTAGGGACCACAGGACAGACAGTGCACCTAGAGATACAGTCCATCCTTGACCGATATGCCATAGTATTTGGGGAGATTCCGCCAGGACAGCCATCGGACCGGGGGTTTGAGCACACCATCGAGCTTGAGCAGGGCATACAGGCAGTGATTACTACCCCTTATAGGCATCCCAAGGCCTATCGGGATGAGATTGAGTGGGCCATTCAAGAGTTGCTGGCTCTTAGGCACATTCGGCCGAGCACGAGTCCTTTTGCTTCTTCTGTGGTGTTGGTGAAGAAGAAGGACGATACATTGAGGATGTGCATTGACTACAGGGCCCTGAACAAGAAAACGTTGAAGAATAGGTACTCCATACCCAGGATCGATGAGTTGATGGATGAGTTGAGAAGAGCACGATTCTTCTCAAAGATTGATTTGAGGTCTAGGTACCATCAAATTCGCGTGAGGGAACAGGACATTCCCAAGACCGCCTTCAGGTGTCACTATGGGCACTTTGAGTTTTTGGTGATGCCCTTCGGGCTAACCAACGCCCCCGCTACATTCCAGTCTTGCATGAATCACATCTTCCACAGTCATTTAAGGAAGTTTGTGTTGGTGTTCTTTGATGATATTCTCATTTACAGCAGGACTTGGGAGGAGCATCTACAGCATATTGAGACAGTATTGCGCATCTTGGAGGAGCAATAGTTCTATGCCAAGCTCTCCAAGTGTGAGTTTGAGTTGACGAAGATGTTATACTTGGGACACATCATAGGGGTGGACGGAGTGAGGGTCCACAAGGAGAAGATCAGGGCCATTAGAGATTCGCCGGAGCCGAGAAACGTGACAGAACTTCGAGGATTCATTGGCATTTGCACCTACTTCTGGAAGTTCGTCAAGATTTTCTCACAACTTGCTGCACCCCTGACGGATTTGACAAGGAAGGGGGCATTCAATTGGTCAGATACAACACAGCGAGCCTTTGATAGGCTCAAGGAGGTTATGAGCAGTTGCCCAGTGCTTGCATTGCCGGATTTTTCGCAGCCATTTGTTTTGGAGTGTGATGCGTTGGGAGAGGGGATTGGCGCAGTATTGATGCAAGGAGGTCACCCTATAGCCTTTGAGAGCCGGAAGCTCCTTCCGCACAAGAGCTTGTATTTTATATACGACAAGGAGATGTTGGCCATCATGCATGCATTGGCCAAGTTCTGGCAGTATCTAGTGGGTAACAGGTTCAGGGTGAGGACTGATCACAACAACCTCAGGTTCTTTTTGGAGCAGAAGCAGCTACAGGAGAGGCAGTAAAAGTGGATCAGTAAGATCCAAGCATATGAATTTGACATTGAGTATGTCAAGGGTAAGAAAAACGTGGTATCAGATGCCATTTCACGTAGACCAGCCACGTTGTCTCTTATGAGCTTGGACGCAGACTGGAGGGCTCGACTCTTGGTTGAGTACTCCAAGGACAGATTTGCATGTGAGGTTCTGGATGGGCAGGTAGCGAATGACAGGTACAGGGTTGTCGATGAGATCATCTACTATAGGGAACGGATCTTCTTGACTGGGTCTCAGCTCAAGAAGAAGATACTTCAAACATCACATGATTCACCATTGGTCGGCCATCAGGGGTTTACCAAAACCTACAGGGCCATTAGAGAGAGGTTCTCATGGAAGGGCCTCAAGGAGGACATACTCCAGCATGTCCGAGAGTGTAATGTTTGCCAGAGGAACAAGGGGGAGATGAACCATCCCACAGGATTATTGCAACCTCTTCCCATTCCGAAGGAAAAATGGGAGTGTATTTCGATGGACTTCATCACAGGGTTGCCCATTGTACAAGGCAAGGATTACATCTTTGTCGTCGTTGATCGATTAACAAAGTACTCACACTTTTTCGCCATATCCGCACATTACATAGCAGCACAGGTGGCAGAGCTATTCTTCAGAGATATCTTCAAGTTACATGGTCTTCCCAAGACCATCACCAATGACATGGATAGTCGATTCGTGGGCGGATTTTGGCAAGAGCTTTTCCGGTTGGTGGGGATGGAGTTGACACCGAGTACCAGTTATCACCCACGGACGGGCAGACAGAGATAGTTAACAAGTGGCTAGAGGGTTACTTGCGTAACTATGTCAGTGGGCAGCAGCGAGCATGGCTGAAGTGGTTGCATCTAGGGGAGTACTGCTACAACACTACACATCACATGTCCATTGGTATGTCACCATTCTATGCGTTATATGGATATCATCCTTTATCTTTTCCTGACGTGATGTTTAGTGATAGCAAGGCTCCGAGAGCCAAGATTTGATCCAAGAGAGTCAGGATATTCTCCGAGCTCTCAAGGATAATATGGCTACAACGCAGAACCAACAAAAGTTGTATGCTGATAGCGGTCGGGTGGAGAGACAGTTTGAGGTAGGGGATTTGATCTACCTACGATTATAGCCATACCGACAGTTGTCACTGAAGCAGAAGGGGGCTGAGAAGCTCAAGCCCCGCTTTTATGGGCCATACAGGGTGATACGCAGGATTGGACAGGTTGTATATGAGTTGGAGCTGCCCCAAGGTAGCAAGATTCATAACATCTTTCATGTATCATGCCTGAAGAAGGCATTGGGGCAGGGCAGCATGTGACAGTGACAAATGAGCTACCACCCACGGATGATGAGGGGCATTTGGTGTTGCAGCCAGAGGCTAATATTGATGCTACGGAGAGGCAGCGACGGAACATGACAATCCGGGAATTCTTGGTGAGGTGGAAGAATTTGCCAGATGAGGATGCCACTTGGGAGAGTGAGAAAATTTTGCAGCATCCATCACTTCAGTTGCTTGAGGATAAGCAACATTTTGCCGGGGGAGACTGTAATATTCCTAATTAGCCATGGCTAATTGGAATATTCGATTTTGCTCAATTTTGCCTTCTATAGTTATTTATAAATAAAAAGGTGAGGAAAGGGGAGACATTACTCACTTTTAGAATAAAGTCTCTCCCTAGTAACACAACGTTGTAACTTAAAGGGGAACCAAGGGGGGGCCAAAGAACCACGTAGAGGAGGGGCCCACGCAGACACTTGGAGGGATTGCACAGATGGAGAGAAACACGTGGCAAGAGAAGGAGCTACGTTGGAGGAGGTGAGCCTTGGGGATGAGAGAGGCCAACGCTATAAAGGAGAGACGAGCCTCCCCATTTTTTCATTGGATTATGAGCATTTGAGCTAGTCACTTCAACTTGGAGCACGCTAGCTGTTTAGCCTGTCTGCAGCACTGTTTAGTGCACTGAGTGTCTTCGTTCGGAGATTTCACCCTTAGCCCCGGGGGACTTCGAGTGCCTACTCGGGCAAGGTAGTTTCAGCAGTCTTTTTGCAGTAGTATTGATCTTTGGTATTGAGGAGGTGCTCAGCATTAGAGGACTGCGCAATCTTGAGAGAGAGGGACGCAGTTCTTCTGGAGGTAGTTCTGGATTGGGGGTTTGTGGAGGATTTGAGCTAGGAGATTGAGCAAGGGATCAGTCCTTGCATATTGGAGGATTTTGGCTGAGTTTCAGGCAGAGTTTTGGTGAGTTTTATTCAGTGGCAGCGCAGAGCCTTGAGGGATTGCATGGGTCCTCAAGGGGGCGATTTCCGGGGGTCGGCCATTTCAGAAAATCTTTCTGGGTTTTTCTGGGTTTCTTGAGTAGAGTCCAATTCGAGAGCTTCAGCATTTTTTGAGGAGGGGGACAACCCCAAATCCTCATTTGATTTCCAGCAGCAGCAGCAGCACGGTAGTTCTCTAGCAGCTTGGACGCAGTTCACAGAGAGGCCATTCCTTTACTATTCTGAGTGTATTTCTTCACTTGCCTTGTGTAAGTCGAGGTGCCACCTTTCCGTTCACCTCATGTACTCATTCCATTACTCAATATAATAAAATGGCTTAGCATTTCTCTCTGCATATCTTGAGTATCTACTTATATTTCACGTTTATATTATTATATGTTGCACCATTGTTATTTCCATCACTTTGAGCTTCCTGGTTATTATATCATTTGTACGTATTTGATTGGAGTTTACTGGGGTTTGGGGAATATCTCTGAAACGAGATATTACATTAGTTCACCCCTTCGGAGCCACCCGTCTGGGTTACTTTGTTGTCATTTTTGTAACAAGAGACAACTGATCTAGAGCAGCTTCATTAATGCCCCCCATCTGATTATGAATGAACATGCTTGACAACAGGACTGCCAAGGAAAATATTTGTGCACTATATATACCAGTTTGATCATAGGAATCAATTCCTTCGGTATCCTGAAGCAAAAGATTGTATTCAGTTCCATTACTTGCAGTCTTCTTCAAGGGAGTACTCCACAACCAAAGACTTTTTGTACATTGAAGCAACATAATATTAGTGTGGGAACACCAGATGGAACTTTCTGAGATATATTTTTTAATATCGACAAGACGAAACAACTTGCGTAAATGTGGAGAGTAGTTCGATTTCACAAGTGGGAGTGACTGATTGACCCCATTACTAGCTTCATAATGCTTTGATGTTTGATTATCATCCATGTCACCTTGAGAAGATCCTAATCCAACATGTTCAAAATTTTCTATGTAAGAACATTTTTCATTTTGTTCCTGAAGATAGTCCTCATCCACATCATCTTCATCTCAATCATCATCTTGATCTATGTCATTCTTATCCACATCAAGACCAGCTTCATCGGAATCATCATCTTGATCTACATTAGCTTCATCTTCAACATTATAATTATCTAATGCTTCACCTTGTTTCGCTCCTTCACTGTCATTATCGTCTTCCTCTGCATAGCTTTTCTTTAGACATACTGAAACTTTTGCACAAGATTTTTCTAATCTTTGAAATGCTTCTTGAATTTTAATACACTGCTAAACACATTCAGGACGTGAATGTAATGGCACATTGTACGGTGAACAACGTTCAAAGACATGCATGATTATATCATGTGCCATGGCTCTGATACCATTGAAGCATAAAAATTGATAGCTTGAAGACTTGAATGTAAAAATACACGAGTTATTTAATAATAATAATTTATTTTATATATAAATTGTACAAGTGATGAATGTTACAATGAGGACCCGCATATATATACCTAAACAGGTGTTATTTCGTGAATGGGCATGTCTAAAAGACATGCCTTTTCACTTAACTTAATGACTATTTAACATAATCAATATTTAATTATTTAATATTTACATTTATTTTATTTATTTACTTGTTATGAATTATATTCATAACATTGTTTCTCCCAATTGTCAAAGAACTGGCTCTAATCCTCATTGATCGAACCCAAACTTCTTCCTCCCACCTTTTTCAAATTTTTGTCATAACTCTAGACGTTGAGAAACTAAGTGGATAGGCTACTGTGTTGTTGTCTTCTCTAGTGTTCCTCAAATTTTGAGGCAATTTCCAAGACTAGTTTGGGAGAAAACTTAAACCGTAGCTTGAGCTTCAAAGTTAGTATTTCACGTCTATAGTTAGTGGCCTTTGAAGGTCGTTTTCCCATTGAATTTAATCTCTTTTGCCCTTCTTTTTTGCCTTACCTTGACCTAGTGTCCTCTTATAGGGTCTCTTACTTATGATCAATCCTAAAGCTTAGGTCTTGTGTGGACCCAACCTAGTCCTCTCAACTTTAGCATCATCCACCTTGAAAGCAATTACATATTTCAAAGCGTTGATTGAGTGGTCCTTCACCACCTTGGAAATCTTGATTCTAGGATACCCAATCTCATTGTATCATCTCCAAAGCCTAGATCCTCTTTTCCATCTTTCGGCCTTTCTTGGAGTGCTATTAAGCTTCATTGAAGCAAGTAAGCCTCATATTGAGCCTCTCCTCTGAATAGGCCTTGGAAATCATTATTGATCCTCTTATCCTAAGTGATTTCCATCATACCAAGACTCCTCCCATCACTGAAAGTCTGTAAAAAGCACAGAACATTGACTGACATGACAGTGGGTCTTTGTCCCATTATTGTCACTAGATTTGGTAATTGTCCCTCAAGTGCCCCTCCTGTAACCCCTGCTAGATTGTGTGGCAACGGGCATATCATAATAAGTCAGTTATAATGGCATATTGAATGGAAACTTCTAGAACCTGTTGTACTAAAAAACAGAATTATTTACCATTATAGATTGTCCCAATGTCATTTGCACTCATGCTACCATCCAAAAATCCAAATACCTCAATTTGCATTTAACCTATGCTGCACAAGTTTCCGGTACGCGGGTACTTCCGATATGCAGGAACGAGTATTCGACATGGCTAGAATTTTTGTCCGAATTTACAGGAAACGCCAAGTTGGGAGCGGCAACAATATTATATATTAAAATTTAATATATATAAAATAAAAGTAAAATTATTTATTTATTTCCATCCAAAACTTGCCAATGAAATTCCATCTTGCAAAGAAATATGTAAAAGATTGAAGTTTGAAACACTGCCAAAAAAAATCAAAATATTAATCTATCAACATTTTGCCAATCAAATTCCTTTCGAGCAAAGAAACATGCAGAACTCCCAACCCTGAAAAAAAGTTGTTATTACTCGATTAAGTGATTTAATGCAACGTTATATGTTAAGTCATTGGGTCAATTCCTCGCCCTTGATGTAACCTCACCAATATGTATATATATACTATATATAATAGAGATAAGAAAAATAAAATATATATTAATAATAATTAAAAAAAATAAAACACTAGAGTTTAAACCAATGTTATTTTAAAGAGAGTTTGTATAATAAAATTATTAATTTCCAGTTAATATATATTTTATGCTTAAATAAATATGAAAATTGAATTAAAAATGTTTTTTTAATAATATTTATATTTCATAATTTCAACTATTTTTTTCTTTAGTATTCCATCTTTTGTCCAATTTGTCTAAATGCTTTTATATCCATCCACCATCCGTGTATATGAGGAGAATGAATAGCTTTGCAATCACAAAAGTCAGGATAGGCCAGACGCCTCATCTTCATTTGGATAGAATGGCATTCCATAAATGGGTTGTTTCTCTTAGTTCCAAACTCATATCCAAATCTAAACCAACAACATACCCTTCCTTTCGCATAGATCCATGAGTTGCAGCATCAAATACACCTAAGTTTGCAATTATTCATTGCATTGAAGCTCCCAAAACGTCAAAAAGTTGTTGCAATGAAGCACCCGAAAAGCTCCAAAGTACCCGTTGAAGCTCCCGGCGGTTTTGGAGCGTTTCCGACTAGCTCTCAAGCTCCCAGGAGTGGGGGAGCTTGAGGTATGTGCTCTCCAATGCCTGGGAGTAGTACCTGTGTAACTATGCATTTAACTATTTCATGCACCAAAACAAGTTGCAATTGAAACCAGTGCAAAATATTGATAACTCTTCTCCTTTATGACAAACCACGTCCCATGCCTTGAACCCTAGCCATGGGGGGTTTTGATATGTGCACAATACCAGAAAGGAATAGAAGTAACACACAAGTAAATGTTGGGTGCGTGTTATATTCTTTCCACGACTAGTCGCACGCAGCAGGGGGGGCACAGCCCCCCCTGTCGGGGTGTTTCAGGGGGGCGATAGCCTCCCTATACGGGGTCCGAAGCAGCGCCATGGGAAAAAAAATTGGACCCTATATTAGGTGGGCAGACTGACCTATGGTTTTGTGCATGGGTTTTGAACATATTTTAGGCATGATGGTTTTCTACCCATGGTATTCTGTAGATATGATCAAGGGAACTACAATGATGTTCTAATCCAGGGTTAATGTATTGGGTTTTATGAATGCTTCAACATGTATATATATGTATTGTAACATTGAAAAGAACATAATGAAAAATCAATGTGGTAGTCCTGATTTTGGGTTCCATGGAAAAATCTCTGTGTATTTGTTTTGTGTTTCTCGCCATTGTATATTTTTTGTTATTTTTAAATTCGTTTGCAGGTAATTTTTGTACAGGGTTAAAACCTACAGTAAACAAGTAAAAAGACATGTATGCAAATGTACAAAAGGATAGCCTTAAACTTTGTAATGTCCCCTATCTCATGAGATGGAGCCAAGATTTCCACTTGCCTAGTTATCGCTTATAGGCTAGCGAGAAGGAAATTGATCTAGGAGATCCATGGAAAATTTACCCAATTTTGATATTATTAAATAAAAGGGGTAAATAACAAATAATAAAAAGGGGGAAAGCATTTCTATTAAAAAGGGGCAAAAGTCACTTAGGAGGGGAAAAGTGACTTCTTCAATAAAATAATATTAAAAGACGACCTAAAAGCTTGGGGAAGTCTCAATGAAAGATTATAAAAGGAGGACGAAGCTCAATGATTGATCATTCTATTCCATTATATCCTACTATTATTAGCGAGAGACTCGAGCGAGTTTCCATCTTATGGGTTTCAAGCGGAATCCTCTTTCTATCTAGTTTCGGTGGATCTCTTACCACCCTAGCCAAATCTCTTCCTTCTTCAGTGGACACTATTTGTCACCCTAGTTGGATTGATTGCTCTTTCATTTTTTGAAGATCTAATTATCATTGTTTGCAGGTGGCTCCAGCATTGTGTTGTATACAGGGTTTATTAAATCTCCAGGCAAATCGAGTTCCCAATCTCAAGAAGGAGATCAATTTATTCTCAATAGTTGGGCCTAATCTAGAGGCCGAATCACTGCTCTATTCGCATCAGACTAGAGGAGGAGATCCCGCACCGCCATTTGCTCTGGTCACATCAAATCTTGCAATGCAATTTCCAAATCCATTTTCATGTGACAGTGCCAAGGATTCTAATCAGACTATAAGAGGGTCGAGTACATTTTTGTACCAAAAATGGGAGAGTCGAGCTATTTATCAACAGAGGACGAGCACCAAGAAGATTTGCAATCATTGTGCCAAGGGAGCAGTTGAGATCGAATTCATTATGTCCAAGAGTTGAGGATTTTGCAGAGATTGAGATCGAATATATTGTTGGTAATTTCCAAATCCAAGGACGAGTACATAAGGAGTTTGTTCCTGATTTGATTGAGCTCAGAATTTCATGGCGTCAAGGTCACATTGATTAGGGAGCCGAAGTGAATGAAGTGCTAGAGCATTGAGGGTCGAATTGTCATTGGGGTTGTTATGCACATTATTTTCCAAAGAGTATAAGGTTGAACTAGGTGCCAAGGGAGCAGTTGAGATCGAATTCATTATGTCCAAGAGTTGAGGATTTTGCAGAGATTGAGATCGAATATATTGTTGGTTATTTCCAGATCCAAGGACGAGTACATAAGGAGTTTGTTCCTGATTTGATTGAGCTCAGAATTTCATGGCGTCAAGGTCACATTGATTAGGGAGCCAAAGTGAATGAAGTGCTAGAGCATTGAGGGTCGAATCGTCATTGCACCCAGGGTTGTTATGCGCATTATTTTCCAAAGAGTATAAGGTTGAACTAGGTGCCAAAGATAGCTCAATCTCTGCCACAAAGGAGAGTCAAATACAATGACTAATCTACAAGGAGTATAGAGGTCGAAGTTATATGCCAAAGAGAGCTCGATCTCTACCTTAGAGGTGAGCCAAATTATTCTCAAACGAAGGACGAATCTCTGATATTTTTAAGGAGGACCAGCAATGTAAGCTTGCACAATAAGGAGACCGAATTTTGAACTGAAGAAAACTATTGTTATTCAAGGTTCCAGATCTAAATATTTTTGCCATAATCCTGTAGCAGGTTGAGTAGTTTTCAGAGACAAATATAACTAGTCAGTCAATTGGAGCTTTCCAAGTGTCTTACTTCAAGTGACATTGTAATTTGATATTTTGCCTTAAAATAAAGAGATCAGTCTTGCCTCATATATTTTTCCTCACTATTTGCATACAAACTATTTGACAAAATCTTTGTGTTGTCCAAGAAAAAGACCAGCAGAAGAAGAACACCATGAACTAAACCCCAAATTATTTCTATTATGATAAAAAATGTTCCCAGCAGAGCAGCAACTCAATACCAGCGCTACAATTTTTTTCGAATCTAGATAGCATCATGAGATAGAAGCTAAAATGGCTTCTTTATATAGAGAAACCCCTCCAAGTGGAAAATAATGAATAGTTGGTTTGATCCTCGTCAAAATAATCTTGACCGTTGAAAATGACTTAATCATCTTTTAATCTCCACCGTTGAATTTTTATTTTTGAGAAGAAATTCGAATTTTTCTTAAAAACCACTTTTAGTTAATCCAAACATTAATATTTTGGATTAATTTCCTCAAAATTTGACTTTGACTTAACCATCAATGTTCAAGGGCTCAAATTTTCTTAAAATATCCATTTTTCCCTTGGTGGAGGACCTCCGAAAATTGACTTCTTTTTTACCCACGAATTTTTTTATTATTTTCCACTTGGAGAGAAATTAATTTCTCTATAATCATTTTTGACTCAAATTAATTATTTTTTTGCCATAGGATTTCAATTTAATTTAGCCAAAAAAATAAATTAATTGACTCTGGGGATTAATAATTTTTCCACCCTCATATTTTAGCCATGATGTTTGACTGCGAGGGACCATGCACTAAAATATTTTTACATCAAATAATTACAAATTCTACCCTTGAAAGGGGAAAACACCTTTACACACTGACCCTCAATAATTTACGCAATTCTATGACACAATATGATCTAGTATGAAACCAAGTGCGCTTGTAGTAAAATAATTTAGCCATGGTGTCTGACTGTGAAAGACCATACACTAAAATTATTCCTAAACACACTTTTACAATAGACTCGATATAACACTAGGACTCAGCTACGATATTGTCAATGAATTCCACCCTAGATTTGGGGTTTAAGCTGGAAGAAAAACTCTATCGATTAGGCGTGTTTACAAACACACATAATTCGGGGAGGTTAAAAAACTTCCTAAGATGAAATCCTTTGCCAAAATCGGAGATTTACCTAGGTGGTGTTACATAATTAAATGTTGATACTAGCATCATTTACAATAGACATTGTAGAAATTGGGTTTACAATGATAACTTCATGTTGGCAAATGATTTTGATATCTGAAAAATTTTCTCCTCTTCATTGTACTCTGCTTCCTTGGAAATTTGACAAAGTGTGGTCTGGTTGAAGAGTGGAGACGAGAATACCAATTTTTTTGAAAACTTTGCAAAGGGGTGCAAAGCATGCAACACTATCTAGGCTTTAAACATTCCAAAGGGAGGAAAAACGTCATCTTTTGAGGAATTAGCTTCCCTCGAGAAAAACCGCTTCAGCAACCTGTACAAAGCCCCGGAGGAAGCCATAATTGCTACAGTGGTTTGTTTAGCATAGTTTTTTCCTCATTTCCCTGAGGATGAGGATAATCAAAGGTTGATGGATCCTATGAAGGATGGTGAGCTTCAAGTTGTCCTTCATGGTAAGCAAAAAGATAAGAATCCAAGTCCAAACGGATGGACTGTGGAATTTTTTCTTGGGTTTTATGATTTATTGAGGACAGATCTTCTCAAGGTGACTAAGGATTCTCGTCAAAATGGAATAATTATTGATTCTTTCAACTCTACATTCATCACTCTCATTCCAACATCGAACGATCCTCAATCTTTTGATGATTTCAGGCCCAGCTCTCCCTGCAATTTTATATACAAAGTGATTGCAAAAATTATTGCCAATAGGATCATGCTAATCCTATCCAGAAATGTGTCGAAGGAGCAGTTTTGCTTTTATGAAGGGTCGTCAAATTCATGAAGCTATAGGAGTAGCCCAAGAAGACTTGCACAGTCTAAAAATCAGGAAGTTGAAAGCCTCTATCATCAAAATTGACCTCTCAAAAGCCTACAATAGGGTTAATTGGGTCTTCATTCGTTTGATCCTTGCTCATTTGGGCTTTGAAGTACCTTTCATTAATTGGATAATGAGTTGTATATCTTCGGTTTCTTTTGCAGTCCTCATCAATGGATTTGCCTCGAGGTTTGTCTTTTTTCCATGCAAAATGTCGACTAAGACAAGGGTGCCCTCTATCTCCTCTTGTCACGAATATAAATTAAATAAAATAAAATAAAAATAAATAATGTAAATATTAAATAATCAAAACAATGATTATGTTAAATAGTCATTAAGTGAAAAGGCATGTCTAACAGACATGCCCAGTCATGAAAGGACACCTGCCCAGGTATATAAGAAGGGCCTCGTTGTAACATTTATGATACTTGTACATTTTATATATATTAATAAATTATTATTACAAATACATTTTGTGTATTTTACATTTAAAGTCAACAAGCCACAAGTTTTGTTGCTTCAATTGTATTAGAGCCATGCAAGTCTTTGAACGTTATCCGCCGCACAACATGTCGTTAAGTTTTCGCCCTGAATTCATTGAGCAATTTAGTAAAATTCAAGAAGCATTTCAGCAATTAGAAAATCATGTGTAGAAGTTACAGCATGTTTTAAGAAAAGTTATGTAGAAACCCATAATAAGAAAGATCATAATGACGGTGAAGAAACGAAACAAGGTGAAATAGGAGAAGTTTTTTATCAGAATGATGAATATGAAAATGAAGATCTAATAGATAATAATGAATATGAAAATGATGTCGATGAGAATGATATAGATCAAGGTGGCGATCCAAATGAAGATGATGTAGATGAGAATTATGTAGATCAAGATGATGATGCAGATGAAGATGATGTGGATGAGGACTATCTTGAGAAACAAGAAGATGAACAATATCATAACAATGAGGAAGATGCAGAAGAAGACATTAATGATGACAAAGAGGAAAATGTGGAAGAAGAAAAAGAAGAAGACAATTTTGAAGATAATTATGAAGATGACATATTTGAAAAAGAAAAAGTGGATTATGGGAAAGAGGAGAAAGAAAACCATGATCAAAATTATGAGAATATTGATTCTTATTCCTCAAATCAATTTGTAAATAAACCTATAGCAGGTCCTCACGTTCCATTTTGTCCAACAGAGAAAGCAATGCAGGATTGTTGGTCATTCATTCAACCTTCCACATTCAAGATTCGTGGTGAGAACTATTTCAGGGACAAGAGAAAGACTTTTGCACCAAACTGTGTGGCATTTTGTCCATTTGGCGTATATGTTTTTTCATGTCCAAGATAAATAGATGGTGGAATAGCTGGTGTAATCAAAGAAGCTACTAAATTGATAGTGCAAAGCTCCATTCTCTATTGCACTCAGATGAAATCTTCAAAATTTTCCCAGTTCTGGGAAGCTTCAGGAAACAAGGAAGAATTATCCAAATTTAGACAAAATTTAATTTCCATGTACACGCATATGAATGCTCAAATGTCTATCCGTCTTTGTGATGTCAATGCACCTAGGAAGCCACGACTTTCTCGAGGATATTTAGAACACGCAGTTGGATTGGAGGAACCTGTGAAAGAAATTCTTGGACTTTTAGAGTGGGGAAGCAAAGAAAAAGCGGTTGCAGTTATGTTGCATGGTTTTGGAGGAATGGGGAAAACTACACTTGCAGACACTGTGTTTTCATTAGCTAATTTTGAAGGATGTAAATATTCACAGGTTCAATTATTTCAGAATGTATAATCAAAACCTCATATCATAGAGTTACAGGAATGCATATTAAAAGATTTAATGGGACCTTAAGAGACAATTCCAGATATTAGAAAGTATGAGGATGGTCGGCAAGAGATGGGTTACATGTTGGAGAAGGCGACAACTTTTATTTACATTGACAATGTGTTGGGTGAAAATGAGCTTAGGCAACTTTTGCCCAAGGATCTTAGTAAAGCAAAAATGTTGAGGTTGCTTATTACTACTTGTGATATAAATGTGGGTAAGGCATTCCCAAGAAAAACGTCTCTTAAAATTTACATCATGAAAAAAAATTCTAATATCACAGCAATGAGTTTTTTAAAAAGGGAAGTGTTAGATGACATGAAAGGAAAGCTACATTCTAACCAAATCGACAACATAATAGAGATATGTGGTGGGGTTCCACTAATGTTAACCTTAGCAGTAAAAGTACTAAGTTTAGAAGAAGACAAGCAAAAAGCTTATAACACAGTTATGCGAGACAAACAGAATCTGAAGGATCAAAGATTTGGGGGTAAGGAAGACTATTTCTTTGCACACGACTCTCTCCCTAATGAGAGCAAAGATCCATTTCTTGATGTGTGTTCCTTTTTCCAAGGATGGGAGTGGGACACAGTGGCAGATATTGTTGGAGAGCTTGAGTTGGATGTGCTAGAAAAGAGAGCACTAGTCACCAAAGGTATTGATAATGTTGCATCTGTACATGCCATCATCTTGACAATTGGTCGCAAGAAGGCAGAGGGATAAAGATTCAAATTTGCCAGTGCAAGTCAATTTGATGAGTTCCTTGAAGGGAAGGACAACCAAAGCATGACAGGCATCAAAGGCATATGGTTAAATGAAAATAAGAATCCTTGGATTTTGTCTACATCAAATCTAGAGTTAATGTGCAAGTCATTGAGAGTAACCTTGGAAACTTAACAAAAGTAGAAGGCCAGTGTCATAAAGCCTCTAAAGAAAAACAAAACCTCTGTCAGCAGAGGCAGCAAGGGCAATCATAACACAAATCTTTAAAAATTTGAGGTGCAAACACTATGTATTTGAAAATAAAAAAGCAATCAATCGAAGATTGCCTAACACGAAGATGAGCAATGGAAACATAAATCGTCATGTGGGTGGAGAGAATAGGAATCTTGTAGATGAACAAATTAGTAGGAGGAGAGTGAGGACGAGTTTTGTCGAAATTGTTGAGAGAGCTCTAACTGAGTGACAACGTGCATGGTAGCAACGAAAAAGGGTGTAACGGTTGGTGAGAGTGGATATAGCACGAAACATTGGGGCCTCCACACAGCAAGTTGCACAACAGACAGCCACATGCCATCGATTCCACTTCAGTCATCCCATCTACTTCAGTCAACCCAGAGATTACACAACAAGTGGGATTGATACCATCGATTCCACTTCAGTCATCCCATCTACTTCAGTCAACCCAGAGATTACACAACAAGTGGATTGATACCATCGATTCCACTATGCATCGACCGCCGAGGAGCCGCACGTGCACACGTTGATTAAGAGGGGTTGTTGCCCCCGCCGTCAAGTGTCGTGTCCTTAGTGCATATGCCAAGATGATAACCGCAAGATAAAGACAATTGCCAACAATATAGCTTTGAGGACAAAGCTTTTGAAGGAAGGGGCAATGTTACGAATATAAATTATATAAAATAAACTTAAAATAAATAATTTAAATATTAAATAATCAAAACAATGGTTATGTTAAATAGTCATTCAGTTAAGTGAAAGGCATGTCTAAAAGACATGCTTAGTCATGAAAGGACACATGTCTAGGTATACAAGCACGATCTCGTTGTAACATTTCTCATACTTGTACATTTTATATATATTAATAAATTATTATTACAAATACCTTTTGTGTATTTTATATTTAAAGTCAACAAGCTACAAGTTTTGTTGCTTCACCTCTCGTGTTCCTATTAGTAGTAGGTCTTAGCAGATTACTAACAATGACAAGAAGCAAGGGGGAAATCATAAGGATTGAGGTCGCTAAAAATCTTGTAATCACCCATCTGTTATTTGTCAATGATATACTTCTATTCACTAATGAATCCAAAGAGGATTCAGCGGCCATTAAAGAAGCTTTGCCCTTATTTCAGAAGGCTATAGGTGTTGTGTCGTCAGTTCATCCGTCATACGTTAACAGTGCCCCGTGATACGTTACGTCAGACGTGGATCAATATATGGTTGAATTGTTATATATAGATCTGCGTTAATATATACTCGGGACATAGTTACAATACTATAGTGTTAATGCTCCATATAATCATATTATAAACTAAATTAACAAATTTAATTATTTAGAATTATAATATATATATATATTATTATATATATATAGATAAGATATATATATTAATTAAAAATAAAATATAATAATAAAAAAACCTAGCCCAAAAAAATATTACCGGCAATTTATACAAGTAGATACTAGAAACGCTGGTGGTTCCATATGCCGAGATGACAACCGCAAGATGAAGACAATTGCCAACAATATAGGTGTGGAGGACAAAGCTTTTGAGGAGGGACATGTTCGAATATAAATTATATAAAAATAAATAAATAAATAAAAAAATTATATTATAAATAATCAAAACAATGTTATGTTATATCATTCATTTAAGTGATAGGACACTTGCCTAGTTTATATCTAGGGGCCTCATTGTAACATTCTCATACTTGTACATTTTATATATATTAATAAATTATTATTACAAATACCTTTTGCGTATTTTACATTTAAAGTCAACAAGCTACAAGTTTTGTTGCTTCACCTCTCGTGTTTCTATTAGTAGTAGGTCTTAGCAGATTACTAACAACAGCAAGAAGCAGGGGGGAAATCAGAAGGATTGAGGTCGCTGAAAATCTTGCAATCACCCATCTATTATTTGTCAATGATATACTTCTATTCACTAATGGATCCAGAGAGGATTCAGCAGCCATTAAAGAAGCTTTGCCCTTATTTCAGAAGGTTATAGGTGTTATGTCCTCAGTCCATCCGTCATACATTACAGTGCCCAATGATACATTACGTCAAACGTGGATCGATATATGGTTGAATTGTTATATATAGATCTGCATTAATGTATACTTGTGACATAGTTACATTACTATAGTGTTAGTGCTCCATATAATCATTTAATAAACTAAATTAACAAAATTTAACAATTAAATATTTAATTTATATATATATTTAATATAATTTTTAATTATTATAAATAATAAATAATTAAAAAACCTAGCCCAAAATAATATTACCGGCAATTTATACAAGTTGAGATACTAGAAACGTCGGGTTCCATATGCCGAGATGACAACCGCAAGATGAAGACAATTGCCAACAATATAGCTTTGAGGACAAAGCTTTGAAGGAGGGGCAATGTAGGAATATAAATTAAATAAAATAAAATAAATAAATAATGTAAATATTAAATCATCAAAACAAAGATTATGTTAAATAGTCATTCAGTGGAGTGAAAGGCATGTCTAAAAGACATGCTCAGTCATGAAATGACACCTGCCTAGCTATATAAGCAGAGCCTCGTTGTAACATTTCTCATACTTGTACATTTTATATATATTAATAAATTATTATTACAAATACCTTTTGTGTATTTTACATTTAAAGTCAACAAGCTACAAGTTTTGTTGCTTCACCTCTCATGTTCCTATTAGTAGTAGGTCTTAGAACTAACAACAGCAAGAAGCAGGGGGAAAATCAGAAGGATTGAGGTCGCTAAAAATCTTGCAATCACCCATTTGTTATTTGTCAATGATATACTTCTATTTACTAATGGATCCAGAGAGGATTCAGCGGCCATTAAAGAAGCTTCGCCCTTATTTCGGAAGGCTATAGATGTTGTGTCCTCAGTGCATCCGTCATACGTTACGGTGCCCAGTGATACATTACGCCAGACGTGGATCGATATAGGGTTAAATTGTTATATATAGATCCGTGTTAATATATACTCGGCACATAGTTACATTACTATAGTGTTAGTGCTCCATATAATCATATTATAAACTAAATTAACAAACTTTAATTAATTAAAATTATTTAATTTAACATATAATATATATATATATATATATTCCCGGTGCGGGTGATTGACGGCCAGGACGGTACGTTGGAGGCGCGCGAGGAGGGCAAGTGGCAGCCCTACCACGCCAGTTGTAACAGCTATGGACTGGCCAGCCGGCTTCGCACAGATCCATTTATGGCAGCAATAACGTTGCCGTCCCGGCTTATTATTCTTAGCGCGATGGCGCTCAGCTCATTCCGCATAGATGCTGTTAAGGGCGACCCTTAGCGGGATAGCTCGTCCACCTTCTGCCCGTCTGCTCTGGTGCATTGTGTCCGCTCTTCCATGTTTGTCTGTCTCTGTTGTGCTATCTGCGCTTTCATAATCTTCGGCCTCCATTTTGTTCCGGCTCCCGGCGTTCACATCTTTTTCGGGCTCAGTCTCCGGCTTACTCTGCGCATACGCCTCTCAGTCGTTTCTCTGCCCTCCATCTTCTGTTCACCAGTCCTCATCCCATAATTATGCCAAGAGAAAGGTTGAGAATGGTAAGCAGGCGCAGAGGTTCGCGTGGGCGCGCCACCCACCAGCACTCCTTCACTTCTCTGGACCTCTCTGAGGATGCATCGTTCAATACAGCGACCAGACGCGGCAGGGGCAGGGGAAGGGGGCAAGTCAGAGGCGGAGACTGTAGACATAATGCACATCCCACAACCCACTTCCGCATTCCATGTTCTCTGGCCAATTCCACTTTCATCGTCTTGGTGACTATCGAAAAATGTGATAATGTTCCAGGTTCGGGAGCTTTTCAACATGGGGTTCCTATAGTACAGAGGCAGGTAAGTCAAATTGCCACCCAGCGCCATGTCTCCGAAGGAGTGCCTACACTGCGCACTGAAGCCAGTGCTGGCCCAAGCGAGCCTGTGAGAGGAGAGCCCTCAAGTTCTATGGATCATTCATCTGACTCCACGAACTCAGGACAATTTGGATGCAGAATTGTGGAGGAACAACCGTCAACCTCATATGCAGAATGAACCGGTCAGCGCCTCTAGTTTTTTGGTTCTGCCACCGAAGCCGAAGTTCTCCTTCTTTTCGTTTTTCAGTGTTCATGCCTGTTTCAGGCTTCTGTCTATGATTCAGGTCGGGGTCTGTTTATGTTTCTGTATGTGTCATAATCGGTTCTTGAAAAGCAGTGGTCAACTCAGTCCGATATCGCTGTATGAATCAGAGTCTCGAGTCCTTCTGGATTGTTATGTGTCCCTTGGTACTAATTTCTCTGATGTAAGGTTTTTGGCCGGTTCCACAGTCATGCAATCAAGCTTTTTTTGCTTTTTGCCAACTTCATGGCATGAACTTTCGAGGCAGTGACCTCGCTGTAACTTTTTTGTATAAATATAGAAGTAGACCAATTTAGAAAAAAAAAAACAT
>APFE030991037.1:73490-87734 GCA_000404065.3 Pinus taeda
AGCAGCAAGGGCTATGATGGATCGGATGGTGGTATATCGTGCCACAGGTGCAAACATATCGTCATAGTCAATTCCTTCCTTTTGAGAGAAGCCACGGGCAACAAATCTTCCCTTAAACTTTTCAGCACTCCCATCAGATCCATGTTTAATCTTGTAGAGCCATTTAGTGGTGACAAAAGATTTGTCCTTCGGTCTCGGGACCACATCCCAGACATCATTCTTCATAATAGCCTCATATTCTTCATGCATAGCATCCTTCCAGACTTGATGCTTGATGGCTTCCTCAAAAGATCCAGGTTCAGATTGTATAAGAGTACTCATGGCAGTTGGATACCCTTGGTATCTACACGGCTTCTTGCTTTCTCGGAATGTCCCCTTTGGGGCAGCATGACCCTCAGCATCTTCGAGGGTGTCCCTGAGCCATGATGGCCTCTTTCCTAGAGAAGGGGAAGGATCAATAAGGTCCATTGGCTCTTCAACATCAGGCATAGTCTCATCCTGGGGTTCTTCCAGATTTCCAGGTCTTTCTTCATGATTTTCTTCAGATCTAGGAAGATCTACTACTTTCTTCAAGGAAGCATCTTCGTCAAAAGTGACATCATGGCTTATCTCTACTTCCCTTTGACCAGGTACATAGACTCTATATGCCTTAGAAGTCTCACTGTAGCCCACAAACATTCCTTTCTTCCCAGTAGCATCCAACTTACTTCTCTTTTCTTTCGGCACATGAAAATAGACAGGACATCCAAAAATTCTAAAATGTGAGACATCAGGTTTCTTACCAGAGAAAACCTCTTCAGGGGTTTTGGAGTCCAAAGCAGAATGAGGGCATCGGTTTTGAATGTACACAGCAGTATTTGCAGCTTCTCCCCACAGAAACTTTGGTAGACCCTGGTCACACAGCATGGCACGGGCAGCTTCCACAATAATCCTATTCTTGCGTTCAGCAACACCATTCTGCTCAGGAGTATATGCAGTGGTAGTCTCCCTCTTAATGCCAGCTTTTCTGCAAAAGTCTTTGAACTCATTTGACTCATATACAGTGCCATTGTCAGTCCTCAGAATCTTGATCTTCTTTCCGGTCATATTTTCCACCAAGCCTTTGAAGATACTGAACCACATGAAAACCTCATCCTTCTTCTTCAAGAAGTATATCCAGGTTTTGCGAGAGAAGTCATCAGTAAATGTCATATAGTAAGAACATCCCCCCAGGGATGTTACAGGCAACATACCAGAAAGATCAGAATGGACCAGTTGCAATATCTCAGATGTCTTTGTGACACTTGAGGGGAAAGGTCCCTTGTATGTTTTCCTTCAGCACAGCCCTTACATACACCTTCATGATTATTTCCAAAATCAGGCATCCCTGTCACCACCTTCCTTGCTTCGGGAAGAGCCTTGTAATGAAGGTGTCCAAATCTTCGGTGCCATAGTTCGGTTTGACGAATAGTATCACAAGTCATAGCTCCCAACGGACTCCCTCCAACCTGGTAGAGTGTACCAACTCTAAAACCAATTGAGATAGCTTCCTTGAAGCTCTTCTTCCACATGAGTACCTTTTCATCAGAGAAAGTTATATTGAATCCTTTGTCTTCCATGGCAGATACAGACACAAGGTTCTTTTTCAATTTGGGTACATAGAGTACATCTTGTAGACGGAGGACTTGTCCTTGAGACAAGTGGAGGGTCACAGTCCCGGTCCCTTTCACAGGATAAGTGGCATTATCCCCAAGGATAATTTCTAGATTAGTATCCCTTTCAACCATGTCAGAAAGTGCTTCTTTGAATCCGGTGATGTGTCTTGAGGCACCACTATCGATTAGCCAGACATCCATAGTGTCGGGCGGAGATGTAGCTGAGAGAGCAGATACTAGAACTAGAATATACTCATTTCTTTTATCAACAGCATTAGACTCCTCATACCTGGTATTTCTGGTCCTTTTAGAAGGTTGATTGTTTCCTCCAAAGTGAGCCTTCCTCTTTCCTTTGGATTTGTCATTTCTTCGATTCCCATTCCTTCGGTTGTTGTTGTTGTTATCGTCACTATCGGGAGAATCCTTCTTGAAGGGGCATTCTCTAGCATAGTGTCCAGTCCTATGGCAGGTGAAACATTTACCCTTCTTCTTTTGAGTCTTAGTCCTTCCTTTGTCCTTGGAACCACCAGATTTCTTCTTTCGGGAATGAGCAACATAGGCAGCATTTCTTTCATTATCAAATTCCTTCATCCTTGTTTCTTCTTGCATACATCTAGACAGAAGCTCATCAAAGTTAGGAATGGTATTATTGTTGAGAATGGTAGTTGTGAATACTTGCCATTCATATGGAAGTCCTCCAAGTGCGGTGAGAAACATCTCACGATCAGCTATTGTCTCCCCAATAGCTAGCAGATTGTTCCTGGTTTCGGTCAACTTCATAAAGAAAGTTTGTACAGACTCGTCTCGGCCCTTCTTCATATTCTTCAACTTGTTCTTGAGGAATAGCACTTGGTTCACATTGTTTACTTGGAACATAAGTATCAGTTTGTCATACATCTCCTTGGATGTGCCTAGTTCAGATATGTAGGCAACCAGACTCTTATTTATGGATTCCCTGATCAGCAGCTTTGCTCTGATTTCTCCCTTCTTATACTTGTTTCTAACAGCAGCAGAGGCATTTGATGGAGGTTCTTGAATCTTCCCTGTCACATGATCTAGGAGATCATGATCTTCCAATTTGAGATCTAATAACATCTTCCAGGCATGGAAGTCATCACTTCCAGTCAACTTGTCATTCTCCCTGAATTCAAGCTTAGTGAAACCCATTTCCTTCGATGATGATTGCTATAGATAGAGTTTGTCTTCACCTCAGCTCTGATACCATGTAAAGTTTTGTAGATGTTCTATGCTAAGAGCAATTTCACTTTTCTCACAGCAATCATACAAATAGTTAAGCAAAATGCAGATAGAACATATAAGCAGATCTTACAGAAGACAAATCAGAAACAAGAAAAATGTGTGTGTTCGTTTCGGCGGTCAACAGGATGCTTCAACCAGCAAAGTCTCCTTTGGTCAGCCAGCCCAGATGTGTCACAACAACCCTCCAACCAGTAGATGAGTCAACCCAAGTCAATTCTACAAAAGTCAACGCTGTCCTGAAAAGTCAACGCAGGGGCAGCAAGCTAAAAATCAACGCAGCAGCAAAACGATCAACCCTTTGACCTCGATTTTTGTGCCAGGTAGTACGGCCTTCAAAAATCGAACCTTCCACAAGCTTTCAGCTTGATTGGACCAAGCGTTGACCAAAGTCAACGCTGGTCAAACTTTCTGCTAAACCCTAGCAGCAGAAAATCCGTACGGTCTGTCCTCTTCGTCCTTCCCACGTGTGGCTGAAACTCGTCCTCCAAATAGCTCGTACTCTCTAAGATGAGAGAGGAAGATGTGAGTTGAGTTGTGTTGAAATTCTCTCCAACTTTTCCTGTATATATATCCATCAATGAGGGTGTGTGACACATCTGTTGGGCATGTGAGCCTACATGACAAAACTGGCTGACCTTGCACATATAATTTATTAAGAATAATAAATTCAAAATATAAGTTCTGCTCATCGGATTAAGACTATTTTTATATGGATTTTACACCTCTCAAAAAGAGGAATCCAACAAAAATATTAGCCTCTTAATCTGAGCATCAGAACATGGAGTTTGGACCTAGTTGTCCAAATTTAACACAAAAAAGTCAAATTGAGTCAATGTCATGTACGAAGGACCCTTCTTGGGCATGTTACATTTTATATGTCATTAAATAAAGTATGAAAGCTCTCCAAGACAAGCACAAGACCTCTCCTACAAATCGGCTTCCAAAAGGATAATAATATCTTCACCAAAAGACATGTCAGCTCACCTTCATGTCATGTTGGTTAATTAACATGGGCAACAACTATAAATAGGGCAGCTCGGCCTTATTTCACAAACAGAATTTCAGAGAGAATTTCATTCAAGGTCTAAAATTGAAAGAAGTGTGAAAAGGTCAAGGAAGAAGCCTCCCAACCAGCGAAGTGAAGAGAAGGAAGAGCAAAGTCCTTGGGGTTATTTTTTGGTATGTTTTAAGGGTTGTAAACCTCCACACGTGCGAGAAATTTCTGTTGTCTATTGCAGGAAGAAGGTTGAAGTATTACAGTCACAGTGAGAGAATATTTTGGGTGAAGATCAAAGAAGATATCAAGCCAAGTTGTCAAGTAAGCAGTCTCCTCCTAAAGCAAAAAAAAGAATCAAGGTCCCAAAGTTGATTCTTCACACGTGCTAGGGTTTCTGAAGGAAGTTTAGAAGTTGCAGGCCTAAAGGAAGCCGAAAATCTGAAGTATAGTTGAGGTACAAAGGAAGGCAAGCAGTTGGACCAAGTGTTGACTTGGGCACGAAAGAGAAGCAGTGGAAGGATCTTGTGTCTTGGTCTTGGAGAGGCAAATAGGTCAAGGGTCTTGGTCTTGGTCTTGGTATTTGTCAATTGAAGTCTATATAAGAAGAAGCATGTGTTCGGGTTGTCCTATCAAGTGGGAGAGGTTTTGGCCCTGGCTGATAGCCTACATTTTGTGCCTCTTGTCTCTTTATGGTTTATGCATTGGTAGTTGTTTGATGAAGAATAGCACTATAATAACATAAGTAAAAGAAGATCCTAATCTAAGAAGTAAAAAGCATTCACAAGCAATTACTAATAGAAGAGAAATCACTTAACTTTGATGCCCTAGATTTCTCAACATGGTGTCAGAGCTAAGGTAACAAAGCAAAGGAAAGGCATCTTATCAAGGGACACTCAAGGATCAAAACTCGTGGAAGGCATCAAAGCAAAGATCATCTTGAAGTCAAGATCTACAAAGGAAGTATTATAACCCTAGATCGAAGAAGGAGTCTTCAAAGAAGTCTTGGGATCATCATCAAGAAAAGAGGGACAAGTTGAATAGATCTACGAATCAAGGTAAGAGAAGCACTTCACTCCACCATCAAAGGATCCAAGGGATCTCCCTCTCTATGAGATCAAGGATCAGTATTGAAGAAAACTATCTCAACCAAGGAGAAGTTTTCTATTCTCTATATCATCATCAACATCAAGGAAGAAGCAACGAGAAGGAGCATCCTATCAAGTAAGTATATTTATGTCCACATCTGAATCTGTCAAAATGTTTTTTTGCAAGGAAAGCAACAAATTGGTTAGGGCTTCAAACTATCTTGCATAGAAGAAAATGACAGAACTGAATCTCATTGAAAATGAGGTTATGGAACATGTCAAAGGATGAATCAGTAAACTAGGAAAAGAAGATGCTGAAGCTCTTGCAAAGTATGTGAAAGGGGAAGTTAGGGCTCAAAGGATTCTCATAGAATCCATCAAGGATCCCCTCATCCCATATGTATCAAAACTTGAAACTTCAAAAGAAATTTATGATAAACTGGTAGAGTTGTATTCCATAAGCATTCTTGGAGATGTCATCTCATTAAGGCAAGAACTCTATAAGTTGAAGACGTCAAGGGAAGATGGAATAGCCTCATACTTTATGAGGATATCTGAAATCCGGGATCAACTACGAGATCTGGGAGAAGTCATGTCTGATAGAGAAATGACTACAGTTGTATTAAATGCACTACCGGAGGAGTGGAGTAACTTTACTTCAAGTATTTATGGGAAGAAAGAAGCTACTCCATTCCAAGATCTATGGTCATTGTGCCAGATTGAAGAATCTAGACTAAAGGCCAAATCTAATGTGGGAGCAAATGAGCAAAGTCAAGCTTATGCTACAATGACAAGAAAAAAGGGATAATTTGAAAAGTCTGGTTCTTGGAAAAAAGAAAAGGGACATGTTTAAGATTCATGTTGATTTTTGGTAGCATCAGATGTGCTCTAGTCATTGAAATTCGTGGAGAGGCTAAGTCACGTGATATCTCCAAGACCCAAAAATCATTTGGAGAAATTCTACCCAGATGAAGAGATATTATAATAATTAATATTTTTAATGAGACCCTAAATCTGAACTTAGGAAAATTAAAATATTAATGTGTATTAATATAATATGAGTGAGAAATTTCTAAATAATGAGAATCAAGCCAAATCTAATTTTAGTCGTTGATTAGGGACTTAATCTCGGTCATCGAATTGTCAACAGGAAAAGTATAAGAGGAGGCTTGAGGGTCAGTTGGAGATACACCAACAGTCAATTCGATTTTTTGGGGCAAGGTTTGTTGAGAAATCGAGTTAGTGATCTATTGCAGCGAGGGGCAATTCAGCAGAAGGCCGAGAATACATAGCAGAGAGGAAGAGAAAGTGTCAAAGAGACAACGCAGAGGCAGCCTAGGTTGACGCAGAGGCAGCTAGAGCTAACACAGAGGCTTAGAGAGCCAACGCAGAGGACGCAGGAGGCCGAGAAGTCGACGCAGGCAGACGCAGAGGCTAACAAAGCTAACGCTAGGTTGAAGGAGCTACGCTGTGGATTTCCTGTGGGGCAGACTGAGAGTTGAGAGACAAACGCAGAGCCGTAAAGGGTGAAGCAGTCCCTGGAGGGTGACGCAGTTCCAGAAGATAGCTTGGAGTAGCTTTTGTTGTTCAACTAAGGAACAGTGGAAGTTGCTGTGGGACCAATCATCCAGTTGCTGATTAGCCGGAATATCTGTCTCCGAAGAAAGGTACTTCTGCCGAGGATAATCTTTGAAGGGTGAGCCATTTCTGGCACCCTAGTTGTATTCAGAAATCTGCATAATAATAAAAACCCTCATATCTGCGGCACCGGTTTTCCCGCATTGGGTTTTTCCAAGGACGATTGTCCAAAAATAATGGTGTCCCTTGTGTTGTCTCAGTTTATTTCAGTTGTTGATTTGTATATTTGTGAACATTGCTATTGTGTTTATTTGCGATGTTTATATGATTAAATAACTTGTTAATGTAAAGAACAGGTAGGAGATAATAAACCAAAAATAGCAGTAGGGATTTATGATGTGTTAAATTCAGAGATTTTCACATGGTATCAGAGTGATTGCAGATCACATGAGGACTGAAGACGCCAGCAGGAGAAATCTGAAAATTTGCAGCAGAAGCAGCTGTCCCGAGAGATAGCGTTGTTCCAGAGCTGAAGCACAAGAGGAGAGGATGACGCAGAGGCTCACGCAGAGCCTAAATCAGCATTTTGAGCCAAGAGAGCGGCCAACGCAAAGGCAAAGTGGGGCAAATCAGGCCTACGCAGTGCCCGGTCATCTTTCTCAGCCAAGAAGGATCAACGTTGTGGCCAGGACGAGCATATATAGCCCAAGCCGTGATTGCGCAAAGCCTAAAGGGCTCAAATTCTTCAGTTGTCGGGGCTAAGGGAGCTGTGCAGATTGTGATTTGAGAAGTTGGTGGGACGCGGTTTCTATCTATACAGAACGGTGTCTAAGGAGATGGAACCAAGGTAGAGGGAAGCACTACCTCAAAGGGGGATTGAAGAGGAGTGATTCGACAATTGGCAAATTTCCAGGATGGAAGTCGAGACTCAAAGGAAGTCTAGAAGAGGAAGAGAGATGGCAGTAAATGGATTAAGGGATTAGGACAAACTGGACAAGGCTTCCAATTTTGTCATCTGGAAGGCTAGGATCCTAGCAATCCTGGATAAACATCGCATCAAGGACTATGCCTTGAAAACCGTAGCTATCCCAATTGACCCGGCTGCTAATGAGAAGTATGAGGAGGCCAAGGCGAAAGCGAAATGCATGATCCTAGACAGGGTCAAAGATCATGTCATACCACATATTGTTGAGAAGAACACGACAAGGGAGATGTGGAAGGCCCTGACCACCTTATACTAGGGCTCTTCAGTGCAGCGGAAGATGTTGTTGGAGAATCAGCTGAGGTCATCAGATGCAGAAAGGGGAGGAGATACATCACTTGCTCCTCAAGTTGCAAGGAATTCGCGACCAACTTACTTCCGTGGGGTCTACACCAGATCCAGAGTTTATGGTCAGGACTGCTTTGAATGCAATCTCCGAGGACTAGGAGACGTTTGTCCAAAGCATCTTGGGCAAAGCAACCCTCCCTAGTTGGGAGGAGATGTGGGTAGCTCTTCGACAGGAAGAGATCAGGAGGTTGACCAAGGCGAGGAGTAGTGGTAAGGGAGTTCGAGTCAAGAAAGAGGAGGAGAAGGATGTGGCTCTAGCATATGCGGGACAGCAGGGGGTTTAGAAGAGGAAGAAGAAGGCCATCTCCAAGGTCAAGTGCTTCAACTATGGGGAGTAGGGACATTATTCATCTCTGTGCCCCAGGAAGAAAGGCAAGGGAGAAGCTTCTAATTCAAAGGCAACTCAAGCTAAGACGGAGAAAGAGATCAAGAAAGATGGCAATTGTGCCATGAGTGCTCATGCGCCTCTAGAGAAGAGGTGGGGAGACATCGAGTTGTAATCAGGGGGACTACATACCAGGGGCAGAATCCTTGAGGTGCCCAAACTCTTGGATCACATCCAACTATGGGAGCCCTTAATAACAGTAGCATGATGACAGGTATCCGGTGGAGTAAGGTGTGATGGAGCGACAAGGCAATGCTAGAGTGCATAAATCTAAGGCAATGCAGTGGCAACAGAGGGAGCACGGGTTAGCAGCAAAGGCAGCTTCATCATCACGAGGCTACCAAACTGACCAAGATGTCGGTGGTTGGGAGAAGTCAGTTACTTACTTCTCAGTAACTGAGTTGCAGTGCAGCAGTTAGTAGTGGCAGTGCTATGGGCAGCATGATGCAGCATGTTGAGAGGGAGTTGCAGTACAGATGTAGTAGTGGCAGTGGCAGTGTCATGGCAGTAGTATAGGAAGCAGCAGTGCAGAGGATGTGAGGCAATAAGCCAAGCATCAGCATAGGTACTAATGTGCAAGATCAGGGTGATGTTTCTATGGTGAAGCATTACTAGAGCACATTCCTCGCTAAGAGGGAGTGTTGATTTTTGGTAGCATCGGATGTGCTCTAGTCATGAAAATTGGTGGAGAGGCTAAGGCACATGAGATCTCCAAGACCCAGAAATCGTTTGGATAAATTCCACTCGGATGAAGAGATATTAAAATAATTAATATTTTTAATGAGAACCTAAGTTTAAACTTAGGAAAATTAAAATATTAATGTGTATTAATATAATATGGGTGAGAAAGTTCTAAATAACGAGGATCAAGCCAGACCTAATCTTAGTCGTTGATTAGGGACTTAATCTTGATCGTTGAATCGTCAACAGGAAAAGTATAAGAGGAGGCTTGAGGGTCAGTTGGACATACACCAAGTTGATCAATCAATTTGATTTTCTGGGGCAGGGTTTGTTGAGAAATCGAGTCAGTGATCTTTTGCAGCAAGGCGCAGTTCGGTAGAAGGCCGAAAATACATAGCAGAGAGGCAGAGAAAGTGTTAGAGAAATAGCATAGAGGCAGCCTGGGCTGACGCAGAGGTTTAGAGGGCCAATGCAGAGGGTGCAGGAGGCCGAGAAGTCGAAACAAAGCTAACGCAGGCAGACGAAGAGCTGACGCTGAGCTGAAAGAGCTACGTTGTGGAGTTTATGTGGGGCAGACTGAGAGCTGAGAGGCAGACGCAAAGTCGTAAAGGGTGATGTAGTCCCTGAAGGGTGACGCAATTCCAGAAGATAGCTTGGAGTAGCTTTCGCTATCCAGCGAAGGAACTGCCAAAGTTGATGTGGGACCAATCATCCGGTTGTTGATTAGCTGGAATATCTATCTCCAGAGAAAGGTACTTCTGTCGAGGATAATCTCTGAAGGTTGAGCCATTTCTGGCACCCTAGTTGTATTCAGAAATTTGCATAATAATAAAAACCCTCATATCTGTTGCACTGGTTTTCCCTCATTGGGTTTTTCCGGGGACAATTGTCCAAAAATAACGTTGTCCCTTGTGTTGTCTCAGTTTATTTCAGTTGTTGATCTGTATATTTGTGAAGGTTGCTATTGTGTTTATTTCGACGTTTATATGATTAAATAGCTTGTTAATGTAAAGAACAAGTAGGAGATAATAAACCATAAATAACAGTAGGGATTTATAATGTGTTAAATTTAGAAATTTTCACAATTCAATGATATGGGTGTCGAGAATATGGGCACTACAAAAGAGATCATCCTAAGATCAAGAAGGACAATAACAAAAGAGGAAGAGAAGAAGCTCATATCAATGAAGAAGCGGAGGAAGTAAGAGATCTTTATTATGATTGAGATAGTCTTCCTCACCTAAGTTCTTTTCAAGTTCCTAAGTATTTTGTTGTAAGATATAGCTATCACAAAGAAAAACAATGGGATGCATCAAGGCATCATAGAAGCATTGAAAGCAAGAGGTCGGGACATCATCATAGAGAAGCATGAAAGATGGTTGGAATCTATGGCAGCCAATAATGAAGGATATAGCTCTTGGGAACCTCATTGGAAACAAAAGTGGCACTTATGGAAAAGAAGAAGGTCATCTAGTACAAGATTCATCATACACCTGTCAAAAGGAAACAACTGCTGAAGGGAATACTTCAAATCCTCAAGATTCTCTGATGGAATCGTCATTGAAAGGTTCACCGATCAAGAGGGGAGAAAGTGTTTCATCAAGAATTCCAAACTTGTGGAATTCATGGGATGATGATACGATGACATAAAAGTGAAGCAGATCAGAGGATTGAAGCTCTTTCAATCAAGGAAGTTGTTGTAGGATGTCTGGATGACCCAAAGGAAAAATGAGGTATGTATGCTTACATTTCATATTGTAGAAGTCATGTCATATGGTTGCAGATATCATGGACCAATGCAATATCTTAAGAACATGATCAAAAGAAAGGATCTCCTACCTCAAACGGATGCAGGAATGCATGTGCCACACATTCACTAGATGAAATCAACATAATATGTCCTCATATGAAGTATGAGGTGGTTGACTACAATTCAGGAACTCTAATTGGAAGCTCCTAGGAACGAAATGTGTGAAGAAAGGAAGGAAAAGATCATGGGATGTGCAACCATGGAAGAAGGCAATCAACATCCAAAGACCAAGAAGATTTATCTAGGATATCTCCACGAAAGATATGAAGGCTCTAATGGAATCTGAAAAAGTAAGAAACCCTTGACAATATATATCTTTGGGAGATGTGTCGATATGTAAGCAAGATGTTGATGCAAACTAGAAGATGTCATGATGAAAGACCATCACAAAGGTAATGTTGATTTTAATGTTCATTACTTTATTTTTGAACAAATATTTGGATGGGTTTATGCAAGGCTGCCGAGGGAAGATCTATGGATGTCTTCCACCACCCATGCACATGTAGTAGGATTAAAGATCTTGAAGGAAACATGGCATGAAGAAAGCAACATGGCATGAAGAAAGGCCAGATATGGACTGATGGATGACTTTCCAATGATGACATGGATGACTCATGGATGAAAGTGATGGATGGTCAGTGCCCTATGAAGAAGTTCCAAACATGAAGACTCCTAGATAACGAAAAGATGTTCATGACATCGTGAGTAGGAGTTCTTCAAACAATTGGTCGTCCCATCATCTCCACCTAAGGAGTTGTTGTAGGTACCTAATTAAGAGGGAGCCTGGAAACAAGTTTCTTACTTGGAAGAAAATTGGAAGCAAAATTCCTAAACTAAGAGGGAGCTTAGGTACATTCTGTGGGAATGAGTACATTCCTTTATGGGAATAGATATGTCCTCCCTAATTAAGAGGGAGAGATAGACACATCATTCTTATCTTCACTAGGGAAGACAGAATGGAGTATTGGGTAAACATCTGGCATTCAATTTGCTAAGGTTTTGCAAATGGGGTAGCAAGCTAAGTGGGCTTGATTGTGGGGAAAACTCCACACTTAAGCACGCTTGAGCCAGAGGCGATCTAGGATGGGTGACCTCCCGGGAAGTCCTGGTTACCGAGTGCAAGCCCCGGAAGTGATGATTGACGTTATGTGATTCATTTCACTAGTTTCAATCCCACTTCTTCACCCCTGTGAGCATCACCTGATGCAATGAGTGCTAAGTGAACTATTCAAAAATCATGAGAAATTAGTCAGTTACGACTACCTCTCATGGAAATGGTCATACGTGAATGACTTACTTAACACAGTTGAATCCCAAAATGATATCTAATAAATGCACTGCGTAAACCCCCTAATACTTAAATTCAAAAAGAGTGAAGGGATCTCTACTTGAATGGTTCATGAGGCACAATACTTGCTAAGGTTTTGCAAATGGGGTAGCAAGCTAAGTGGGCTTGATTGTCGGGAAAACTCCACAGTTAAGCGCGCTGGAGCCAGAGGTGATCTAGGATGGGTGACCTCCTGGGAAGTCCTGATTACCGGGTGCAAGCCCCAAAAGTGATGATTGACGCTATGTGATTCATTTCACTAATTTCAATCCCACTTCTTCACCCCTGTGAGCATCACCCGATGCTATGAGTGCTAAGTGAACTATTCAAAAATCATGAGAAATTAGTCAGTTACAACTACCTCTCATGGAAATGGTCATACGTGAATGACTTACTTAACACAGCTGAATCCCAAAATGATATCTAATATAATGCATTGCGTAAACCCCCTAGTACTTAAATATTATTTTCTTTTATCCCCCTAAGCCTCCTTGGACTTTTCCCTGTTGTGCAATCATAATCCCCCATTCTTTTGTTCTCTTGTACAGCCCATGACGGATTTTTTATTATCATCCAATGTACAATAGATATTACATCATTCAGCTTCTAGCCAATCATCCTATACACAAGAAATATTGATTGATTTGGGAAACAAAACTGGGGTATTACAAGTACCATGTTGATTCCATCAACACGCTCACAATCAAATTAGCCAACTTGAACTAATAGTGATCAAATCAGTGTTGCGGGGGAGCGCCCCCCCCCTCGATCCCGCTCCCAATCCGCGTTCCGGGCAGGAGCGACATTGGAGCGGGTCGGGAAGGCGCTCCCGGTAAAAAAATTTGCGCCCCCTGCCAATTTCGGGAGCGTCGCTCCGGGAGCGGATTTTATAACCTGGGAGCGAACGCTCCCGGACCGCTTCCCTGGGTTATAAAATCCGCTCCGGAGTGACGCACATGGAGGGCGGGAGCGAATCAGCGAAAAAATAAAATAAAATATAAATAAATAAAAATCGGCGTTAAAAAAAAAAAAAAAATCGATTTTTTTTTTATAAATTGAAGGAGGCAGGGGCATAAGGGCTTCATTGTGACTGTGAGAGTTGAGTGAGAGGCTCATTTGAGAGAGAGAGATTGAGAGTTTGAGAGTGAGGACTAAGGAGCAAGGAGAGAGTGAGACTGAGAGAGAGCAAAGTGCCAAGGAGAGAGCAAGGAAAGAGCAAGGAGCAAGGCGAGATTGGACGCATTTGACGTAGGTTCTCCACTCTACAATGTTGAATAGAATGTTTGGCATTTTTTTTTAATGTTTATTAAATTATTCCTAATTTCTAAATAAATAAATAAATTTTTGCCTATTTTGGTTTCCCATTCCCATCAGGCCATTCCCATTCCATTTTATTAAATTTTGCAGATTCAAAACTACAAATTTCAAACATCATGGTTATATTTCTTGGCATTTTCTTCTTCTTGGTTCCTTTTCTGGTTATTATGGTGCTGGAGAGTAGGAAAAGGAGGGTTCAAAATGAAGAAGGGGACAAAGTGGATTTGATGAAAACCCCGGTGAGGAGGAGCTGGAGGAGAGTGAACATGATTCAGCTCAAAAAACTAAACAAGACCAAACCCCATTGTGGAAATATGTTAACAGGCCTGAAGCAAGAAAAGGGGGTGGAACCACTAAATTTCATTGCCCCCATTGCAACAATAATTACACAGGTTCATACACCCATGCCAAAAAACACCTCTGCGGGAAAATGCCATGGGATGGATATAAACAAATAGGAATCAAAACTTGTGCAGGTGTGTTAGAAGCAGATAGAGCCAAATACATAAGGGAAGAGGAGGAAGCCCAATACAAATCTAAAAAATCAAGGGGTTTCTTTGAACCAAGCTCACAATCACAAGCACAAAGAACTCCTTCAGCATCCTCCCAAGGCAATGGATATGGAGGCACAGGGTCACGAAGTTTAAGGCATAGAACCATATCAGATTTCCTTGATGAAGGGTGTAGGAATGATATGGATTCAAAAGTTTATAGGCTTCCCTATGCATGTGGGATACCATTCAATGTTCTTCGCTCACCTTATTGGCACGAAATGGTTTCTGCCATAAATGATGCCCCTAAAGGATACAAGAGCCCTGGGTATGACAAGGCAAGAACCGT